>QYAJ01000265.1:0-61761 GCA_003988865.1 Phialocephala sp. D728 | reverse complement strand
CGCTTAGCACACCGCCACCACCCCACCACCCACTTTAGATTTAAATAAATTTATAATCTCTTAATAAAACAACTCCAAATTTTGCACAAGCTGAGAACTTATAATGAAGCCTTGTTACACTGAAGACGACGTCCAAAGGGCATTAAATGCAATTGCAAATGGCAAGCTTAAGCTACAAGCAGCTGCGGAGTACGGTGTGCCACGAAGCACTCTCAAAAACCGAATAAATGGCTCTGTTTCAAGGAAAGAAGCTTATGAACTTTAGTAAAAGCTTTCCCCGGTCTAAAAGCAACGTCTTACAAACTGGGTTCTAATCTAGGAAAGTTTAGGCAATGGAGCTACCCATTCTTAGATTAAAGCTTTTGCAGGGAGGATTTTGGAGGCTAGGGGGGACAGCAAATCTCTTGGAAAACGATGGATGGCCGGCTTTCTACGACGAAACTCTATTCTTAAGACTAAGAAGCAGTTCCGTATTAATTTTGCACGCATTAATGGACTAGTCGTAGGGAGTGCCTAGAAACGATTTATTTAGAAGAAATAGTTTGGTTCAAGAGCTTGGACTTTATTTATTAAATGCATTTTTGCAATGGGGAAAGCTCTCCTCCCTCTCGTTATATTTAAAGGTAAATCAGTATAATAGTAGTGGTTTACTACTGCTTTAAAGGGTTTCAAGGGCTGGAAGTTTACTACAACTAATAATGGCTGGACTATAGACTCTACTATTGTAAAGTGGTTGCAAAAGGTTTTTATCCCCCAAACGGCACCACGTGACTCTTCTAAGCCCTAGTTACTTATTTTGGACGGCCATGGGAGTTATAAAACAATAGAATTCATATGGGAGTGCTTCTCAAATAATATACACCTTGTATTTTTGCCTTTTTATACTTTACATATACTCTAACCCTTGGATTTAACTATTTTTTTTTTACTTAAAATAGTTTACCGAAAATACTTTAGATTTTTAATTATATTAATTAATTCTACATTAATAGAAAAGCGAAACTTTTTATAGTGCTATTATAAAGCAAGGAATAAAGGTTTAATAATTTATAATATTAAATCTGGATGGAGAGCAGCAAGTTTATAGCCTATTAATATAGCAAAACCATTATTTAATCGATTATTACTTGAAAATAGTAATAATAAATCAGAAACTACTTTAAAACGTAAAGCTAAAGAGCCTATACTTGATTAGAACGCAAATCTATCGATTTGAAAGAGTTTAACTTTTTAAAAACCTAAGGATATAAAAAATAAAATCCTCCAAATTCCCTAATTAGAAAAGGCTTTACTTTCGACTACTAGAGTACTTTTTAGAAAGGTTTCTAAAGCTTGGGAGCAAAAGGATTTCATTATAGCATAGCATGAATTGCGTATTTAGCAGCTAGAGCATAGGGTTTTGGAATTAGAGCCTAGGAAGCGCCGGAAGGTAAAGGTAAGTCCAAATTCCAAGTTTGCAGAGATTAAGGATATTAAAAGGGCATAAATAGAGGCTGGGGATCGTCAAGATAAAGGGGAAGACTTTTATAGTATTGAAGAACTATCTTTTACATTATCTCATATAATAATAAAGGATTAAAAAAGTTATTTAAGTTCAAAGTGGGAAGGTAGTGTGCTAAGCGAGGTGGCCATTACAGGGGTGTGGCCATTACTGGGGGGGGGGACTTAAGGGTACCGTTCGTGGAAGAGGCTTATGACCAGTCGATGGGTTGTCATGGGAATCAAAGATCGTACTCTGTTAATGTGGTCGATGATAGTTGTCGTGTTTTGACAAAGAAAAGTGTCGACACTGCAAGATGCAGTCAAATGTGGTACAGAATCGAAAACAGAAGCGGACCTTCGACGGTGAGATAATGATCACGCCAAAAAGGCTGAAAGGTACGAAGACATCGCGTTGTATGCGGGGTAGATTGGGTGATAATGGTGTAAGGCACAGGTCAATGAGGGCAAAGTTACATGGCGAGGTCGATGATGACGAGATGTCCTGCGTCTATGTGATTGGGATTTGTACGAAAGCGGTCGTGGATTTCTTTTTGGGCGCATTAACTAGAGTGAGGTATGAATAAGGGAGTATCTCGCCCATACTCTCGCTGGGTTCTTCGCCTAAGTAGGGTCGCAAGTGCCTGCAAAGTTGAATTGAGGCTTTGGGAGAGGGTAGCTAAGAGTCTTGAAAACGGGTGCCGGCGATCTAGAAGGTGTTTCTTCCCCTCTCTCTTTCCTGAAGTTCGAAAATCCCACGCGTCGTCGTCGCTCCATTGATGATCTTCTCGGGGAGGTGGGAGTGGACGCTGCTCGTCAATGTCTGCCGGTGGTGCACTCGGTTTAACGATGATTTTTGGAGTCGAATAATCTCCTATGTATACGAATTGGGTAAATCGTATAAAGGGTCCTCCCGCTTGGCTTCGCCAGCCAGGCCTTCCGACATGCCTCCTCGTATAAGAGCTGCTAGTTCGGGGGATTGGTCTGCGAATGCCGCCTCATGTACCACAATAGGAATCTCATCTGCGTCAACAATAAACGTAAAAGAACGAGAAAGGAGAATTCTGGAAAGGGGGCGTTAGTGATTAGGAGTATGAGTGAGTGGCAGACACGAACGCTTCAAACGAGCATCGTGGATCGGAGGGAAGGGCTAATCTATCCTCATGCTCATGCAGTCTCTCCCCTTTGTCTCGCTCCCCAAGACTTGCGCGTGCCCATATTTCGTTGATGCTGTTCTACCAGAGCTTTCGGTGAAGATGCCCGGCCAGCAATATGCTGCTGAGAATTGTGGTGCTGAGGAATCTCTGTGGTAATAGCCAAATGAGACCGCTAACGTTATCGCGAGGTTGCAAGCTGTAATGAGATCACGCGGATTGCGGAGGAGACTGATGGTCCACCAATCCTCGGTAACAATCTCGAACGGATTTTCCCACATTTTACTTTCTAGCCCACGAATCTAAGATCTTTGCATTTTATATAAAAAAAATAAACGAACCGTTATTGTTCGTCCTCAGTCTATTCCTCCTCCTCGGTTTATTGTTCCTCTCGTTCCTGACCGCACTACTAGCACCGGCGCCACTATCGCCACCATCACCATCGCGAACAGCACAACAGCAGCGCCTCTCTGAATCCTTCCCCGCTCCCATGTCTCTACTACATATTCGACCTCATGCCTCTGACAGCCAACCTCAATGTCTGATACAGTTCGAAAGTCGACCCTTGGATACCTAAGCTCAAAGAAATCTGACTTCAGCTGGTTTAAGGCCTAGTACATTTCCCCTGAAGCATAGAAGAAGAAGTGAAGGATATCGGCAATTTTATGGTGGTTGTAGTGGTATATTGTGCTGGAAAGTGCGAAGGGTGTGATGGCTGAGCAGAGTGGCGAATTGTGTATTGATTTGGGAACGGGGATGGGCGAGACAGCGATGAAAATAACTAGCTGTGATAGTTGCAAATTCATTTGACAGCTGAAATGCCAATGCACTTGCTGACCGTGGTAGTGTGGTGTCGTCGTTTTGATGGAGGAAGATTGGGGGCATTACTGTACATGTAGAATTTAGCGTCATTTGAGGATCGAACAGAAGACTTTGGTGAAGCAGTACCTTTGCAAGAGCTGGCCGTAGCATGATAGAATCGGAACTCGAGAGACAAACAAGTATGTGGATGATCAGATCGTGTTTGCCTCTGGAAGAATGAAAAGTGAAAACATGATTCATGCATTTCACAAGCGAGATGCATCATGATTCAGAGAACGCCCTCATTTTTCTATCCTACACATTTTGATTATTGTATCCTACAAGAAGGCCAGCCTAAGTGCCTCAATGCCCTCTGAATATCTTCTGTATTTTCTGTGGTTATGATACCAGGGTACCTTTCGTTCTCGAGTCTAATGGAAAGAAAAGGCCCGTTTCATGCGCCACGCACTGTTGTGCTAATAAACCAAGGAAAATGTCATCTTCATAATCAACACAAAGCTCACTCGCCATCTGCGCACCCACCAACATGCCATGGTCCCCATTCTCCAATGGAGGTTGTTGCCAGATCAGAATCATGCGCCTCAAAGATTCATTCCCTGAGAATCGGTGCCGTCGCCTCGCAAGCCAAAGCGCTGGCGGCCCTGGCGAACATACTCATCGTCATCGTACTGGGAGCGAAGGACCTGACCCTCCTCCATATAGTTCACGAAGTAGGTAATGAACTTCTTGCCGTGACCTCCGCACTTGAAATCCATTCCTCCTCCCTTCAACCTAACAAATCTCTGCTTCGTGGTGCGAGCCGCATCGTACGTAGCCATGATCTCTGGTCTGGGCAAACTAGAACCGATGGGTGTCATCTTGATGAGATGACCATCAAGGAGATTGACGACGGCGTAGAATTTCGTATTATCGGGGTCGTACGGGCCAGGGATGTCCTCCTCGATGACCACGACGTAAAGGGTGGTAGGGGACCAGCATGTAGAGTAATTATCGACCTTGATCTCGCTGACGGGGTAGAAGCCGCCGGCCATAAAGAAGAGTGATCGAAGAATCAAAGCATCGGCTGAGGTTACGTTAATCATGTGGTCTTGAATGTCGAGTCCATCGCAGCACATGAAAGTTGGCAGATCCGGATTAGAAGGGCAGGGCTGGGTTGGGTCGGGTTCAGCAGCTTCCTTTGGGACTTCCTTTTGCTTGGGGGCCTTTGGTGGAGCGTTCGGGTCAAGCATGGGAAGGGAAGGTGGGACGTAATCGGCTGGAGGAGAGTAGACTCGGGTGCGAGTTTCGACTTCGGGAAGATCGTAGTCATCGTCTAGGATAGAGTAACGAGCACCAGTACCGGGAGTTGGGGTAGCTGTGGATATGTCAGCGGCTAGATTCATTGGTCAGGTGTAGAGATGAGCTTGAACTGTTGATGGAAAGCCTGCCCAAAGACACCAGGAACGTGAACTTACGGGGTTCAGTGATAGTAGCATCATCGTCGGTTTCACCAACAGTGCTAGATTGATTCTTGCCTTCGGGAAGGACGCGCTTCGCGGCCAACGGGGAAGAAAATTGCACAGACTTCTTCTGCTTCTTGCGATGCAGATCTGCTGCTGGGGATGACATGCTAGAGCTAGCATCTCCATGGTTATCAACTCCTTGGGTCATATTCTTGACCTTCTTATTGACCTTTTTCTCGCCCTTGATTCCTCCTGGTGCTCTCATCGCCATGATGTCTTCCTTATTGGTTGGGCCTGGAACACAGGGCTTCTTCTTCTGCGCACAATGAATACAAACGGCGTAACCGACTCTGAGTGTACACTTGCGGTGTCCACGAACGCACTCTTCGCAACGTACGGCTGGGATAATGAACAGACTGCAGGTTTGCTTGGATTTAGCACAGGTGGTGCAAGATGGTTGGCCAGGTGGGATTTCGCACTTCTTATGTTGGGTGATACAGTGTTGGCAACGCGTAGCATTCGAGGAAGCCGGAAGTGAGCTCATGGGACTCGGAGATCGAAGGCGTGATTCGCGGGCCTGAGTGGGACCAGTTAATGGAGTTGGCGGATTTGGCGACTTCATTGCTCGATCGATCTGAGGATTGCAGTTGTAAGTGCAAAACAATTTGTTTTCGAGGCAATGATTGCAATCAGAATTGCCTGGAGAGGTAATGCAACTTTGTTGAAGTGATGAGCACGCCGTACAAGAAAGAAAACCCTCTTGTTCACCAAGAACCCTCGTCCCTACCCCGGTCCAATGCACCCCCGTCTCGTTTCCAAGCGGGTCCTCCATGCTTAATGCGGCCAAGTGTTCGATTGTACTGTCGGTGGACATGTACTGGGTAGTAGGAAGTTGCGCGGTTGGTTGAGATTGATCTTGGTTGCTCTCTTTAGGTCAGGTCATTCCACCACCGATAGGAAAGGTGCTTTTTAATGACCAGCAGATTTTCATCTCAGACTGTCAACTCAAAGACTTTCTTGTTGATTAATCACCAAAAGGGGCAATTTGAAAGCCAAGAAGTGCACGGATTTCTGTTGTGGTGTTTCCGAGACGGGTAGTTTGAAGGGATTCAAGGACGACACATGGGGCGATTACTTTCTAGGCGGGATGCGCTAAAAGAAAAAGGTCTAGTCCACGAGCAACTGGCAAAGGTGAGATGATCTAGGTACACGGAGAGGGCCTATTTAATAGAGTGTTCCAGACGTCATTAGGAGATAGTCAATGGCGATTAAGTAAGAGGAAAGAGACCGTCTAGGGATCTTTCATGGCATCGATCTGCCATTGATGGGTGTCAAAACAGGAGACATAAACGATCATCATAGACAGGTAAAAGAACGCATTCTTTCAAGACGTCTTTGCTATCTCAGTAGTCAAGTTTTTCTTGCTTCCTACTGTGCTTTGGATTGCTTCAGTGCCGCAATGATATCGCTAAATACGTATGAATCCATGCACTTTGTTGGCAGACTTTCTGCCATATATATCTAGAGCTTGGTTGTGTTTCTCTTTCAATTACCGATAAGCTCTCATAAAGCAACGAGGTGTTGAAAAGAGGCCAAGCAAAGCTGTTCAGCACAACGATATGAGCATGGACGCAAGTGCTTCGAACAAGTTGTTGTACTTGAACTTAGAACTCAAGCAATTGCCACTGGGCGAAAGCTCTTACAAAGCTAGTTACATGGGTTTCCACATGCTTCAAGGCCCTTAAAGTGAGTGTCGATGTCGAAAACAAAGCGATATATATTGGGACCAAGAAGCAGAGTTTGCTGGACGATACCCTTCGATCAGCTCGATTATTTGAATGAAAGTATGTCTCAATGTAAGCGCAGCAGCCATAGAAACTGTGTTGGCTGATGGCTCGTGGCACGGCAGCAGTTGCATGCCTCGAGAGCTTCGCCCGGCGTGATGTTACCTACAGAGAAACAATTCTTAGCAACAAGCATCACTGATGCTAGACGTAGCTCTTATTATTTGTAAATTTTGAAGCAGAAAGCAAGATCTTGAAGGTGGTGGTTTTGAGGAATTGCGGGGACCGTCAAGGCAAGTTCTGGCCGCCACAAGCTTCACTTGCCAGCTGGCAAGAGGTGGCGCAGTGCCACAATAGTCGGAGGGCAGTCAGGCCTTCTCTTGTAGAAGTGGAAACACTGATTTCGAGCAGCCGGCATAGCTCGACCTCAGTACCGTGCAGTCACGGATCCCTCGATATTTAGCAGCGAAGATTCATAGTGGACCAGGTCGTCGAATTTAAGATTTCACTCGATGCCTCAGGATTCCGGATCGACGAGCTGATGGAGGGCTAAAAATAGGGACGCTCGGGACCAACCCAGAGCTAACCCCCCAGCTGCAGATCTTAGTGCTCGCGCTACTAGCCAGGGGCAATGCCGTATTGCTGCAGAACGCATCGATGCGTTTTCAATTGTTTCAACCACCAACCACCAACCACCATCCACCATCCACCATCCACGCAGACCATATACTCGACCACTTGATCGCCACCCAGCTACAGCCCAACAGCAGGCAGGCTTGCAGACAAGCGTCGAAGCCATCAAGGCGGAGAGGTATTTATCGGCATTCGCATCTTTCCTTTCGTCCCTTTGACCAACTCTGAACATGCGTCGCCCTCGTTGCGCCCTCCCCAGATTCGATAGCTTTGTCGTCACGTCACGCAGCTAAGGCGTGGTGGTTCGTAACACCTCTCACCCCTCATCCTGGGCATACGCTCGGGGTCAAGCTGCTGCGAACATTCACTCGTTGCTTTTCCTCTTGCTTCTTCCAATATTATTGCTCCCTAGTATTTAATTGATCTCTCATGTTTGTACAAAACCCTCTTCCTTTCTGATCTAGTATGTGTACAACATCTACAATGGCCTTGCCATCCTCCATCTTGGCGGCAGTATTGCTTTTCGCTCTACCCAACCTGTCCGCTGCACAGACGGACAATGGGAATGAGTGCTCTTGCTTTCGAACCAATGGTTCATCGCCGGGCTACTTCACATACCATCGATTTCAAGACTACCGAAACGTTGCGAACGCATCACTCACACCTCCGACCGTGATCTCGAACGCAACAAATGCAACAAACGCACTTGCGACGTCTAACTTCTTTATTCAAGATGCATGGTCGAAAGATTGGACGATCCAGAACTGGAACAACAGCGACAGCATGGCCTCGTCCGGAGCAGCCGTCACCATGATCAACTCTCCCAACAACGTCTACATTGGTCCGTTACCTACTCTATCCCATCTGCCGTCTGTCATCTGGCAATGCTAACCTCAACCCTAGAACAAAGCGCCGACCACGCACCCGACTACTCCTCTTATCTCGTCCTCCGCACCTCGCGTCTCCCCACTTTCCAATCCGCCGCCGAAATCGACTCCAACGAGAAGAACTACCACTACCTCTCCGCACGCTTCGCCGCCCGCGTGATTGGCTCCCCCGGCGCCTGCGCTGGTCTCTTCACCTACCTAGCCAGCAACTCCAACGACCCACAGACCGTCCAAGAAGCCGACATTGAGATCCTGACTTCGGGTCCCCGCAACGCGGTCCAGTACACAAACCAACCCTCCAACGACAAGAACGGGAACGACATCCCACAAGCGACGGTCAACGGGACGAATCCAGGGGAGCGGGATTGGACGCTCTGGAACGTGTATCGGGTAGATTGGATGCCGAAGATGACGAGCTGGTACGTGAACGGAGCGAGCGTGGCGAATATCAGCTTCCAGACACCGCGGGACCCCGCCGGGTTGATTTTGAATATGTGGAGTGATGGGGGCGTGTGGACGGGGAACATGAGTCTGTATGACGAGGCGTTTTTGCAGATTCAGTGGATGGAGTTTGTGTATAATACGAGTGGTGCGTATCAAGGGAGCAATAAGAGGGATGAGAAGGGTGCGGCGGGAGTGTTGGAGAAGAGGAAGGGAGGCACACCTGGGTGTAAGGTTGTTTGTGGAGTGGATGAAAAGGTTAATGTTACGGGGACGCCGGCAGTTTTGTTTAACAATACTGGTAGTGGGGCGATGGGGTGGAGAGAGGAGGGCATGGGTGCTATGGCTTGGGTACCGGTGGTGGTTGCTGGTGCGTTAATGTTTGGGTATTTCTAGACTTGGATACTTGGATGCGGAGAGGTCTAGAAATATGTGGGTGAGAGATTGGGAAAAGAGCTCGGATCGACTTCGAGATATGGCGTACTTGGGGGGGAAAAATAATGGGAATGAACTTATGAACGATACGGCACCCAAGATACCTTATTTACGATTGTTGTACTATCCATTTGTCTTTCTACTGATACGTGTTCATTTGCCGGAGCGTGGTCCGGTTCGTGTTGCTGAATTTCAACTGCTCTTTGCGCTCCTGCGATGATGTCGCTCGAGGAGATGAAATAATGCCCCCAGGAACATGAAAGCAGCCAAAGTTCCTACTTCAAAAGTCATCGCAACGCACTCTTCGCTTCATCACCTAATCTTGCGTTTCAAGCAGTAGCTTCCAGATTTCAAGTCATGGCCGTTTACAGTTTTTTTCTTCTACGCAGAGTCGATGCAGCTTTGGGGTATATTGCAGGCACTCTCACGAGGTTGAGGAACCAACTGATCATGCTTCGGACTCGACAGAGAATTAGATAACGTGATGCGCTGGATATCGTTCGACAAGAGTTGATATCACTTTCGTTATGGGCCCATATTGCCTCATCGGCAGAAAAGTTGCAGGGTCGAGACTATATAATTCTCATGATACGCCCATCTCGATACCTTTTCGCTGACATCGAAGCTCCCATCTTTTCAACGTCAACACGCTCAGAAACTTCAAAGGAACCAACCCTGCAATATTCATCCTGGGCTACCAATTTCAATATCAGACCCCAGATACACGGATCGCCTGCGTCGAATCCGGTTAGAATAGGTACGAAAAATAAGCTACCCTCTAGTTCGTTCAATGTACGATCCGGGTAAATACGCCATTCAAGTGCTTGCAAGCCAGCAATTCTGACTTTACACTCTTCGTATGATTTCCATTCTCTAGTGTCGACAGACCCATTGTATATAGCCGGACAGCGCAGACGAATGAACCCACCGCTCACCTCTCCGAATTGATCCTCGGGAAATATTGTTTCTACTTCAACGACCGTCGCTAAAGTCGTGTATCTTCCCACAAGAATAGGTTCAGCTGGATCTACGTGGTTGTCCGTTGAAGCCCAAGACCAAGACGGCGCTATATAGTTTTCGAGGTTCACATCATATGTCGACGTAAGATCTATGACATACCACATCAATTGCGCAACTAGATCCTTCTCCCAAAAACCTGCCAGGTATCTCGGTCCAAACCATGGAGCAACAGCCCGAGCAACACCAGAGATGGCGATAAGTTTGTCGCGACTAAAAGTCATGCCGCGGCCACTGTATTCGGAGAAAACATGAGGCCAAGTGAGCGCGACGTTGTGGTAATCGGGGTTTTCGAGCAAATTACGACTCAATGAGACAATTGATGTTTCATTATCGTCGACAGATTCGGGGAATATTTCGTGCGCTTTCATGGTGCGACATTCCCATGCAGTTTGCACACGTCCAAAATGCAGCGTCCTGGGAGGTAAGAAGCGTTCTTGATATGTCCATGCTCTGGTGGATAGCACACACTCGCGCAGCGTGTCCCATGTTATGAATGGGACGGCGCAGTTCCAGACTCTGGTTCTCGACGAATTTTCGGATTCTGGGAGGGAGAGTCTCCATGCACGTGTCTGTGTGTTGGTCCTTTCGAAGAAAAGACCAGTGTCGCCGTCAGGTGCGTCGGCGGCAGCGAGGTTGAGGGCAGCGTTGGAGTAGACGTGTCCCATGAGAGTAGCTTCATGTTGCCAATCTACTTCGTCGCCTTGAATGATGCAGAGAGAGTCGATCCAGAGGTACTCGAATCCCAGCTTCCTCGTGGTGTAGATAGCGTCCCTAAATGTCTTAGTAAGAGCCGTTGTTGGTATGTGGTTCAAAAATTGAGGATGATTGTCTCGTGTGAGTGTTGTGAAGATTTTCTGTCCCTAGCAATGAGACAACGTGATATATTGTATATCGACTGGCAAGAGCTGAGAGGGTATGAGCTTGAGGTCCTCATCCGAAGCGCCGACGGAGATGACTCGCGTAGGTAACTTCAATTTCATGAGCCGTTTTGCACACGCTGGGTGACACTCTCTGCATGTTTGAAGCCAGTTCGATATAAGCTGCCAACTTCCCTCGCAGTCTGTTGTTGGATGAATGCTACCGACATTAGGCTTGCTCTGAGGTCCTGCATCGTTGTTACTATATGACAAGGGGTGTGTTAGGCCCATACTTACCAGCAGGGAATACCTCGATTTCTGCTTCCCAATTGCTGCCCTTTGGCCCATTTGGGAATTTCAATCCAAAATAGAAAGACTCGGCATGTTTATCTCTCATTAGGCTCACGGTGCTCCTAGCTAAAGGCTGTGCTAATCGCATTGCCTGGATGTCATCGCCCTGCAAGGCTGACGAGAGGAGACGACAGATGCGGCAGACACATGTTTCGAGGTCTATAATATTATGATGGAAGGGCCTTCCTCGCTTCTCAAGCCATGTATCTCGTTCGTGCCAGAGGTCGAAGACCGATTGGCAGTCCAGGCAGAGATCATCCCAATGCCGGTTAGGATTACCCTCCGGCGGGCTGGTGCTGGAGCCAGTTGACGCGGCCATAACAGTGTTGCTCTTCAGCTCAGCTAAAATAGCATATTAATGCACATTAATGCATATGGATGAGTACCTTGGTACTGCATATTGCATCGTTCCGCAAGATGGCCTGGCAATGGGAGAGAGGTCCAGACGAGCAAGGCTGGCTACACGGTGGGTTGGCGGTGCGGCTGACGAGCCCGGCGGCCAATCGAGGTCCTCTGTCACGTGGGCGTCGGTCAGCCCCCCTGCACCTGGAGATGTGTTGCGAATGGCTGCAGCTGCAAGAGCGTACACCCAGGCTGGCTGAGAATATCATTGCGGGTTTCGACCATGGAGCCGTTAGAAAGTTGTCTAAAGGAATGGTCGAGATACGTATCCATCGCAACGGCGATGAGGGTGCCACTTTCGCACTCGGCATGTATTTGTAGAGAGCTTTGAAGAGGTTGGGTGAGGGAAGGAGTGGAGAGCAAAAGCGGGACGGAAAAACGTGTCTCTGCGGCAAGAGGCAAACAGTTGGGTCGCGATTCCCATAACAATCAATCAATGAATGACAATATCATCGAAGCTCAAACCCTTCCAGACTTTCAAATCCAAACGAATGTACTTTCGCTTATCCAGAATGTACGCGATCACAGCCGATAAAGACAATAGATGAGCAAGGCCAATGCCAGGGATCGCTCGACAGTTTTCCGTACTCTGCTACGCGACCAGAACGTACACATTTCCGGTACACACACGAGGCTGAACAGAGCGAATAGAGAGATGAGTTAGAAGATCGTGCCAGGGACTGCTATCTCGGAGCTTGCTCCGACATGACACAAACTCCACGGCTTGACTGAGTGCCTGCACCAGTAGAACACGAGCTTTGGTCCTATTATCGTGCTTCATCCGAATAATTCTGTTTAAGGGTTGTATGGAAGTTTACTTCTCCCTTGACATCGTGTGGCGGGGCGAACGACAAATAAGCTGATCGAAGAGGTAAAACTCATGAATAGTTCACCAGGTTCAGGTGGGTTGGAAATAACTTGCTACCTGGTCAGGTTCATGTCCATTTTTCATTTCATTTCATGAGACGCTAAAACACACTTTGCGTTATACAGAATTCTTGGTCAGTCTAGCCTTCCCTGGCAATGTTTTACAGCAAAAAAAGATCATGCTCCAGTAGCCCGTACTCTCTCTCGGAATTGGATGTAAGGACCGTCCTTGAAGCTTGTGAATGCATCCTTCAGTTGGTACTCCTCCCTATCATGTCTTCCCCACGACAATTCCGGGCTTCCTTCTCCAGCCGTCGTACCAGGTGCAAGTCTGAATTCATACATCAACACAACTCGAGCTAGAGCTATCATGACCTCAGCATATGCTAATGGCTTTCCAATACACGCTCTGCTTCCGATGCTGAAGGGTGTGAATGCCGATTGGGCGAGTGAGACGGTGTCATGTGTGACACCTGGCATGGAATCTGGGATCCAGCGTTCGGGGATGAATTTTGACGGCTCGACGAAGTATTCGCCATTATGGTGTAGGGGATAAGCCGCAATTCCAACATCGATCCCCTCTGGAACATGGTGGCCATCGATATCAATGCCTCCGGGCAACACTCTCCGAGGAATCATCCCGCCAACGGGCGGAGACAATCGCATGCCTTCATCAACGACTGCTCGAAGGTACACGCAAGAATTGAGCGTCGGACCGTGATGAATGTCTTCTACTTCGGAAAACGTCGAGAGGACCTCCTTTGTCAGCTTCTTGAGGGTCTCGGGGTTATGAGTCAGATAGAAAAACGACGACGCAAGTGCTGTGGAGGTTGTGTCCGAACCGGCTATGATGATGAGATTACTCTCTCCCAGGAGTTCAGGTGTGGTGAATCCTCTCCCAGTCTCTGGATCACGAGCCTTGAGCAGGTAGTAGAAGAAGTCTTTACGATCAGTCTCGAGTCCGACTTTCATTCTTTCGCCAAACTGTTTCTTGCTGTATGCCATGTACTGCATTCTCTTGTCGTTAATCTCTCGGAAGAACACCTTGTTCAAGCCTAATGATTTGATCATAGGATAAGTACCGAGCTAACAAGTCAGCTCGTTAACTTCAACCTTGATTTGTTGGAACTCACAATCAAATGCATCCAGGAAGCATTTGCGACCAGTTTGATCACATGACGCTCTTCCTCATGCTCCAGCATTTCGAATGCTTTACCAAAGGCGAGCTCGCCCATGACATCGAAAGTCAGATAGTTGCACCAATCAGCCATATTTAACGGAGTTCCCCATTCTTCTTTGGCTTCGGATTTCTCTGTCACTGCTGACTGAGCACCAATGTTGAGGCAGAAGCTTCGGATGTTGTCCAAAATGTACTTTTCCATGCCCTTCATGGCGGTTTCAGAGAACGCGTGAGAGAGGACACGTCGTTTTCTAGCATGTGCAACCTTGTCAATGCTGCTGTGAATGCTTGCCAGTTCTTTCTTGGGAGGAAAGACCGAATAGAATTGCGACTTCTCAGTGTTCGGCTTCCCACCATAGATGGCCTTCAAAGCTGAGTTGGTGTTGAATGACAAGCTATTCGGTCCATACCGGAAGACGGGTCCTGTGTGACAAGTCAGTGAGGATTCAAATGACGACGAGTTGAAGATGCCAACCATATTTCTGATGATTGTACAAGAAATTGAGCTGCCTGTCGCCGCTGTACGCTTGATAGACAGAATACCAGTCTGTGATCTTTGCGAGGAATGGTCCTGGATACTTCGCCAAGGGATGCAACGTCAGGCGGTAAATGGCAAGAGCTGTGAGCTGTATGATGTCAGTTCATGATTTCATCAATCTGAACGCGTACACGCAACATACATAGACGGTGAAGCTCAACACACTCCAGACGGATAATGTCGAGATCACTCCAACGACTCCGCTATCGAGGTTCAAAGAAATCATTGTGACCTTGTTTCGTCCAAGTTCGCGCCAGGCTTCCGGATGAAGTTTGCAGAAGCAGAGATGCAATCTTCCCTAACGTTTGGTGTCACACAAACTATCCTTGTTTCCTAAATCTCAGACGAAAATAGAGAGTGAGTGTATCTCGAATTGTTTGGGGAACGGTCTCAAATATGGGGAAGTGACTAGCCCCTCAATTCGGGACGTCAGACCAATGCCGACGGAAACCGAGTCTGACTTGAGCCAACAAAGAAAGTAGGAGTTTGCTGACCATTTGATAATCATTTCGTTCTTTCTATAGGGGACTTCCAGGCGAGGAGATCATCGCATCAAGATCCTGACGACATTGCTGTGTGACTTGTTCCGGGTATCGACGGTCGCACAGAGGCTTTGCTATGTTACTCATCAAGCCACACATAAGTAATATTCTAGTCTGTACGATGCGAGCATCTACAAGGACTGGCTGGCCAATATACATGAGATGAGTTATAAGATGAGAACTTTCGGGTTGATTTTATCTTTAATCCTATTTCTGGATTTGACTTACAATTCCACCACGGACAGATGTTTCACATGCTCGCAAAGGCTTGTCTTCAGAGACAAAACCGATACCTTTGGATCACGTTCCCATGCGAATGGCTATCGCCATAAGAAGGGATGAGTGTCTGCTTTGCCGTCATTCACCTGTATTTTATCTGCTCTTCACCTTCACGTTGATGAGAGATAAAATGTATGTTATCAATGTCGTCAACCCTCTTTTACACACAGTTACACGGGTAGCACACGGAAAATGAAAAGTACCGTCATTTCCTTCGGAGGGTATATATTTCCGTACGAGATGCTGCATGGAGCAAATACAGAAGCTTTCCGTATTTGGCGGATATCACGTGGTAGTAAAGCACGTGACTGATATCAACTCAACCTCGTTCCATTTCTATCGATCAAGTTCTAAACAAAAGATTAGAAGGCTTCTCAGACCTATATATTCCGGCAGTTTTCTGAGCACAAGAATGCTTGTAGTCATAGTGAGTAAACTGCAACTCATGTGATCAGCTGATAGCTTACCTTGGTAAGTTCGCGTTCGGAATTAATTCCACCTTCTTAGTGTAGGTTACACAATGCCGTCCGTACCCTGGAAACATCGATCCCATAAATACAGCTTCGCGCAGCAACCATTCCATACCAAACAACATGGCTCATCTGCACAAACTTCATGAAGCTACGCAAACACCCAAACAAGGTGGCGAGAATGACGAGGCTGAAAAGGGAAAGAGGGGTAAAGCCCCGAGATAACAGATATCTAGAGTCTGAAATGACCACTCAAGCAACAGCATTAAGCGTTAGAGCGCGAATCATCTTAAACTTGAGGTAAGGCAGCTCTGATCCCATTGTTCTGGAAGCTCAGCCAGCCCTATATCGCACCCCCTTATCTCACCTACAGGCTAAATGCACCCCCGCGGTCGTGACAACAACTCTTGAGTATATAGACCAATACATCAATAACTTCACCCTTGTAGAACCATCAGGAAAGGATACTTTCTTTTATACTATATCAAAATTGGATAGCAACCAATATTCAGAATGCTCACCCTCATCAGCGCAACTCCCTCACCCTACGCGCGCAAGAACCGCATCGCGATGATAGAAAAGGGTATCCCGTTCCAATTGCAAACCGAAATCCCATGGCACAGCACAACCGAAATCCCAAAATACAACCCCTTGGAAAAACTTCCCATTCTCATCTTCGACGACGGAAGACCGCCAATCTACGAATCGTGGTACATCCAAGAATCAGAAATACCGAGGCACGGGTCCAGACCTAATGCCATCCTCAATCGATGACCAATTTCTCGTCCGCCAGATCCAAGTCTTGGCTGATGGAGCTTGTGATGCCCTGGGCCTCGTATTTTTTCGAGGAAGCTCGAAGAGAGTTAAAGAGTAATGAGTGGCATGATCGCCAAATTCAGAAGGTTACTGGGGTGTTGAAGGCTGCGGATGAGTTGGTGAAGAAGAGCAAAGGAAAGTTCCTGGTTGCTGATGAGTATTCTGTTGCGGATATAGCTGTCGGTGTGATGCTTGGAATGATGAATATGGTGGAGACTAAGTTTGGTTAGATCCATTGGTTGGAGGAATATCCTGAGTTGAAGAAGTATTGGGAGATGCTTGAGGCGAGAGAAAGTTTCGAGGGAACGCAGCCTGTTATATTTGAGCCGACGGAGAAGGTGGCTTGAGGTCTTTTGATGTTGTTGTATTTAATGTACGAGATTGGATTTGCACACATGGGATCGGAATCGCTTTTCTGCTTTTGGGCGTTTTCTCTTCCGCTTGGAAGAGGGGAACAGGAGGTGAAGAAACTGAGTCTCCCAAGCCGAGTGGCCATATCGTCATTTTCTTCGGGATTTTATACACGAAGCGCTGCGGGAGCCAGCTCGCTTTCCATAGTTCTCGTCGCTGCCAATATTGGCGGTTCCTTTGTCTGCCTTGGAGACAGCTGAGAGGACGGCTTTGGTCATGTTGAATAGGTCACCCTGCACGTGACCCACTTCCGCTCCACGTATTATCCACTCCACAACGCTTAATTATTGTTGCAAGCATTAGAATATATAATTTGAAGACTAGCTCTCGTAGGTTGATTATTTACCTAATAAAATTCTTCGAATCATTCAGCTCTGGAAAAACAGTTCCGCTCTTGCTGGTGCGTCCAATCCGGAAGAGACCCTAAGTGCCACTCTTCATCGCAGAACGGTAGTACAGAGCAGAAAGACCGACCCATGTATAAGTAACCCAGAAGACATATCTTCTCGAGTGTTTGTCAGGCTGTCAAGCCCAACGTCCCTCTTGACCTCGTGATAAGGACCAAGATACGCACAAGACCACATCATGACACCCCCAAAAACCAATACGTTTGCACAACTTTAGGTTGATTGATTGGTGCGTACAGGAGAATGAGAACTGCCGATTGGATCTCTGCAAGGCCGCATGGAATGGAGCTTTGCTTGGTAGATGGAAGGCACCTTCAGCGAATAGTGAACTATGGAAAGCTATATAAGGTGCTCCGTGTCCACTATTTGCACTACAAAGCGTCGCAGAAACGGCAGGTATCATTTAAGTATCAAGAAGTCATAGTCTGGGGAGGTTGAGGCGCTTGATTGCCCAATATCTCTGTGCCCGCAAATTTTTGCATGGAACGTTCAACATATCCCTAGATTGCATGTTCATTTAAGAATAGATATATTGGTAGCACGCGGGGAATGCACTTTCTAGGAAGGCCGTTGACGAAACCACTGGGAAGCTGTAACAAAATCGAACCATCAACAAAATCCCCATCGTCTTGTTTGTTAGTGACGGCACATTGGATTGGAATTACTTCTCTAGCATCTCGTACGAGACACTGCTCTGAGACTCCCCACCTCATTAGCGGACATCTCCAGCCATCGAAGCTATCGACTCTTGAGTTAGACGGCCCAAGTGCTGTTTAGTGAAGAACGGAACAGCGTTCTCATATTCTTTGACACATAGCTTACATTCAGTACACAGATTGCCTATCAAGTCTGGTGGCGAGGCCGGAGAGGCACAAAGGTGGGATGATGTTGTCGCTGATCTCCGCCCCGCCCTTATCGAAGCGTCCTGGGCGTGGTTCAAATCACATGATGATGTGACCTCTCATCATACCTACTTATGATAATCGTACGAAGACGCGACATATATTGGACCGTATACTGTTGTCCTCTGGCTGGTCAGGATTGCAAAAATGGTTGTTCCAACTTTGAACGCGGATTATTCAGCTCTGAAAATCAATGCGACCAGAATTAACGCCACCATTCATGAGTCTTGTGAATGGGGAAAGTATGTAGACTCATTCAAGATGTGGCATGTTGACTTATCTCTATAGCACACCAGATGGAGGCATGAATCGCCTCACTGTGAATGATGATGATAAAAAAGTCCGAGATTGGTTCATTGCGAAGACAAAGGAGTACGGTTGCACTCACAAGATCGACGCAATCGGCAACATCTTCGCCGTCCGGCCTGGGCAAAACAACTCTCTACCTCCGATAGCCATCGGCTCGCATCTCGATACTCAGCCTACTGGAGGGAGATACGATGGCATCCTGGGAGTTATTTCCGGTGTGGAAGTGCTCAAGGTGCTACACGAAAATAACATCACCACTTATGCCCCAGTGGCCGTGATAGATTGGACGAATGAGGAGGGCGCTCGATTTCCACCATGTATGCTAGGTTCTGGTGTCTGGGCCGAACAATTCACAACGGAATACGGCCACACTCGCGTTGACCACTCGGGTATATCTCTCGGAGCCGAACTCAAGAGAATTGGGTACATTGGTCCAGAAGCCGCGAGTTTCAGAATGAATCCTATCTTGGCACATTTCGAAGTCCACATTGAACAAGGCCCAATCCTTGACAAAGCTGAGATGCCAGCAGGTGTGGTACGCGGTGTTCAGTCCATGAAGTGGTACGATCTGAAAGTCACCGGGAGGGAAGCGCACACTGGATCCACGCCAATGGATAGGAGAAGTGACGCACTACTTGGTGCCGCAAAGATGATCGTTGAAGCAAACCGCATTGCCACTACTGGCGATCTCGCTCAGCGTGGTGCTCGCGCCACAATTGCTGTGATCAACTCTGGCCCACAGAGCATTAACACCATTGCAGGGGACGTGCAGATGAATCTGGATGTTCGATCACCGTATGATGAGGACGTGGCTGAGATCGAACGACAATGCAGGGAGAATTTTGCCAAGATCTGTGAGGACCATGGACTCCAGTTGATTTTTGAGACGATCTGGACCTCTCCTGCCGTCAACTTCAATGAGGTCATGAAACAATGCGTGCGATCATCTGCTTTGGAGCTTGGGTGCAGCATGGAACTAACTAGTGGCGCTGGTCATGATTCGTAGGAGTCCACCCCCATTGTTCCCGAGAAAGGCTAACTTGGCATACTAGAGTTTATACATCCAAGCATGTGCCTACTGCCATGATTTTTGTTCGATGCAGAGATGGCATCAGCCACAATCCTGCTGAGTACACGAGACCCGAAGACTGCGCTGCTGGTGCGCAAGTGCTGCTAGGAGCATATCTCCGCTACGATAACTATGTCCGCCAAGAGTATACAGCCAAAGTAGCTGATGTTGCTCCGGAAAAGGCAGCGCTTGTGAATCAAGTAGAGCTCCGAGCTTAAGAGGCCTCCAAGTAGCCAAGGCACAAAAAGGATAGGACGGATGACTGAGAGAGCATGGAAGTGCACGTAGCCTAGATTGAAATACCAAAATGTTAACACCATCATGATACACTCGAACCATATTAACAGGCGAGCTAGCAACAAAACATTGTATGTTGTTTTTCATGGTTATTTTCAAGTTGGAAGTATTTGAGTTGGCGTACCAAGCAACGTGAAGTGAGAGTGTTAAATCTATAGCCTCGAGAGGGCTAGTCTATGCACTTGCTGGCTCTGTAGCAAAGACATCGGTTGCCACACTAGCAATCTAAGTCCCTTAAAAAGCCTTGACTAAAGCCTCTTCCCCAACTGCACCAACACGAGACACGTTTATAAAAACTGCCTTGTTGTCTATACTCCGCAACTCATTTTCGCTTAACGTACCTCAGGTCGACACTTCCAGATGACAGCAAAGAACGATTGCAGTACATTTCTTCAAGGCCTTCAGGAATCCGGTTCGGCCAGGTCGTATAGACGTTGAGGGCACGGCTTTTCGATCTGCTATCATAGCGACATATCAAGAACTTTCGCGCTAGTCTCGAGTTTGCCTGAAGTCTGTAACTTCAGCTGTGAATATTTTCGCTGTTCCTGTAGAAGCGGTATTCTTTCGTCCACTCCCGAGGACGTTAAACAGCTGCGGTGCTTTTAATCCCTCGCTAGTTTGAGACGTTTGAGGCATTTTGGGAAGAGTGATAGCACGATTGCACAAATTCCCGGCATGGTGGGCTTAGTGGCTGTCCGAGGTAAGTTGTGGTCGTTTTTCTGATAGCGTGCACTTCCGCTTATGGGAATGAAAATGCGGCATACACGTTGCGCTAGAATATTGTATCATTGCTTTGACGAGCAGGATCTATCAAGCAGGCCATGATGATATTTCCATCGCTCGGATTCTTAGTAATGATATAGACTGCGAAAGGAATTAGCTCTCTTTGGGTTAAATCAAGAACATAATTTTTAGACTTTGGTAAGCTAGGTTTTTGGGGGTGGGGGCGGAGGGAGGGAGGGAATACTTATTCATTTTTGATTCCATGTCACCACTTATTGTAGTAAAGATATGCTATAAACGTGTAAAGAAAATAAAATCCTCACATGGCATTAGTATGCTTGTAAACCTTCATAGTAAATACTCATTTTTAAAGTTAATAAAAGCCATTATATTATATCTGCCATAAATGCTGTAAATTTATCATAGCGCTTTCATTAAGCTTGCGCCTAACCCATTCAACTATTGTTGTAAATCGTGTTATATCCTGTAAACTATGATAGCCGACATGACACTGGTACTAGTCATTCACTAGTACCAGCAGCCCATTTTACACTACTACTATTTTAGACTAATACATAGCCGAGGGTTTTGGTGGGCGCAAATGCTCTCAAACCACCAGTTATTCCGTTAAATTAACATCAAAGAAGGCAGCGAGCAAACCCCATCATTGCCAATTAACATAATCATGTCACTTAACAGTAAAATTGGTCAAGACCTTGCTGAGTCCGCATCTCAAAGTCTCTCTGGTTCCTCGGACGCGCAAAGTTGGTCTTCTAACAACAGCAACACCCCGATAATCCGCTCGCCAATTCGAGAGATAGCTTCCAAACGGCAGGTTCCCTTCGATCTCGTTGGCCTCCCAAAAGATATCATGATCTCTTTCTTTGAGCATTCACTTGCTGAGGATGACCTTACGACTATTGTTAGCCTTGGTCTAACATGCCGCTCCTTCTATCACATTCTCAAATGCATCCATCCTATGCCAGTTATGCTAAACAACACCTTCGAGCGCTCGTATTTGCGACGCACAGGTCCTCGACGCACGCACGATAGTCTACCAAAAGTTGCTGCCGCATTCTTAGGCGACCAGTATCGGGGCGTTTGGACCCTGATACGAGGGAAGAGAAGCTATCATTTCCTAAACAGAAGTGTGTACGGCAAGGAAAAGGGCGTAGCTGATACTCGGTTCCACCAAAGGATGGGCGATTACGCATTCATGATACACCTCAACGATCACCAACGAGTTGACATCGATATGATACCTTGTCCTCTAGGCAAGGGGGAGGAATGGTACGAAGAGATGGCTAACGCAGTTGAGTCTTTGGATATGAGCTCGTGGACCCAGGACGATGTTGAATTTTGGGTAAACTTGAGGCTGCCTCCGATACTTGATAGGGTAAAAACAGACCGAATGATGTCAGCTTGGACTGAATGGATTGCTATGGTTGGTTTGTGACTTTGCGGTCACGATCACAGGTTGTATTCTACCTCCCAGACAGATGATGGACTAAGGCAGGAGTGATTTTGCATTGCGGAATGCCGATGTCATTCAAGGGCCCAAGGAGAGACCTATTCATTTCATTAGACACAATATGAATAGACTTTGCGTTACCATGTTCTCATGTCACAGATATCGGGATTTTTTCGCCTCCTTCTCAAAATCCCCGTTAGAGGCATCTTACGATAGGAAAAAAAGAAAGTAGCCTTGTCTCTAACATCGCAAGTGCTTTAGTAGTCCGAAGTGCATCGGTGCAAAGTTCTGGAAGATCATATTTGAAGGAAGCCCTCTGATCTTAACAAAGATAACCAAGACCCGTGTTAGATCAATAAAAAACTTGGTATATGATTTATCTGATTCTCTGAAGTGTTTTGGTAATCTTCGAGACGACACAAAGGTGTATGCGTTGATGCAACGGCTCACAATGGATCGCCACGAAGCTTCGTCGATCCCAATTGGCCGAATTCAAACGGACCAAACGATGCGCCTATCATCATTTACGGGTACTTCCCACGTGCACGTGTTCAAGAAACAGGCCTAACATATATATAGATACATCCCTAACTTCCCTCTAACAATCTTTGCCAGTACCTTCAGCGTTTCCCTCCTCACCCACCTATCTCAATTGCTCTACCACCGCACCTGGTACTGCGCTACCCGTGCCCATCGCCCTCTTGAAGTACTAGGCTATGTATTCCGCTCTTTCTCGGCCCACTGCGACCCCTACAGCGTCCTTTATTTCGTCCTTCAATATTTCTTCATCGTCACTGCTCCAGTCTTCCTCACTGCAGGCATCTATGCCATCTTATCCGTACTCATCACTCGGACGGTCGACAATATAGTCCCTTGCTGCCGAAATAGGTACTGGGGATATTCATCACGAGCGATGCCGTGGCGACGATAGTACAGATATTGGGTGCAGCACTGATAGGCAGCTCGGAAAGGAAGGATAAAGACCCTTTACTAGGGAGGAATATCCTGCTTGCAGGTTTGGCGATCCAGGTGTTGATGTTCTTGATATCTCTGTCGCTGCTGTCGATCTTTTTGGTCAAGTCATCTAAGGTGTCGTTGGAGAAGAAGGATAAGAGAGTATTCATCATCGCCTTCGCGTTTGCGACTGTTTCGGTATATCTGAGAACATGTATATGATTGGCCGAGGTATGGCAGGGTGTCAATTCGTACCTGTTCACGCATGAGGACTTCTTTGCTAGCTTAGAATTTGCGCCGATCGCGGCTGCGATGTTGCTGTTCAATGTCTAGCATCCGGGAAGATTTTTGAAGAGAGGATTGAGTAAGGATGCTGAAACAGCCATGGTCCTCGACGAGGCTGGAGCGAGGAAGCGACGGCTGGGCAGAACGTGTCGTGACAAAGTTTATAGCGTTGGTCGATAACTATGGTCTCGATATGGCTTTTCTGCGACTGTCACATGCAACATACACCCCAATTCTGGTCAGGAAGATATCATACTACTAAGCTGTCCGTCCTTCTTTTCAGCCCTTTCTTGGCACTATCGCGGGGTTAGTGACACGACCAATCAATGCTGTTGATGCTCACTGCCCCGAAGGAGTTTACCACAATTTGCAGAATGGCGTTTTGTGGCTGAAAGTTTGTACAACCTTGAGAAATGGCACAGCGGTAACTGGTAAAAATTGATCGAGGATGTGTATTTATGCATAAAATCGCAGCCGCTCACAAGGGACTCGCCAAGTTGAGGATGCCAAGATGCACTTACGTTTGTTGCCTGCTGCCTGTATGCCGCAAAGTTCATCCTTCGCGGACTTGATATAGGCCGAGCTTATGGTGTACCACTACGGGATGAAGTATATATCGTTAAGCATAAATCACTAAGATTAAAGCCGATGGATTATCGCATCATCAGATCCACTGTCTTTGTGGAACTTATACTCTTTTTCAGCGCAAAGAAACAACATTAAGAGTAAGATGAAAGGTATCCTTGTCGAAAAGATAGGCGGAGAGTATTCTCTTGTGGATACACTCGATAAACCTAAGCCAAGCGCAGCACAAGTCTTGGTTAAGTCTCTCGTTACGGGTATCAATCCAGTGTAAGAGCAATTTCTCTTCTCAAGATTGGCTCATGTTGAAGCAAAAAATAGTGAAGATTTCATGCAGGGCACCGGACAACTCGTAACCGCTTGGCCGATCGTCCTTGGTTGCGACGCCTCGGGCATTGTGATTGAGACTGGAAGCAATGTGAAGAAGTTCAAAGAGGGGGATGGTATCTTTGGCTGCACTAGACTCGGAGTTCCTGGCCACTCGACTTTTCAGGAATATGTATGAGCAATGCTGATCTAAAAAGTTGCTGTGATGCTGACAATGACAAGTTCCTCATGGATGAGAACCTTGCGTTCAAAAGGCCAGAAGAAATCACCTTAGAGGAAGCTGCAACCATCGGCGTCGGGCTCTTAACAGCATGTCTTGGCTTGGTCAGCGGGACTAAGATCAAGCTCGGACCACACAGTGCTGCAGCGCCCGATGAGTGGATCATTGTCCTTGGTGCTTCAGGCAGTATGGGACAATACGCAGTCCAGGCAAGTACAGTTCCGTCACACTCGTGACTATGAGGACTGACAGCTCTCTAGGTTGCAAAATTATCTGGATATAAGGTCCTTGCATCATGCTCGCCTTCAAGTGACAAGGTAATTGTTTCAGATGCTGAGCGGACGTTCCTTGCTAACCCATAACCGCAGTTCGTCAAAGACCTCGGAGCAGACGCAACATTCAGCTACAAAATACCGCTGACAGAACAGCTTGCGGAAATTGCAGCTATCACCAAAGCAAATTGTTCTCGTTGCTTCGATGCAAGTGCCATGGCCGGCGAGACTGGGATGGAAGCTCTCACTCAATGGGGAGATCCTCACGCCCCAGTGAAATACTTTGCTACCACAAACGATTGGTGAGTTTGCAACTCGCGGGCGTGAGTTCCATGGAGTCACTGAATGGAAACCAAAGGATGCCCATCGCACCAAAAGTAGGTATAGAAGTGTATTTGATCAAATTAGGTGCGATCGGTCGGTCTGGGACCGAAGATATCGCCGAAGTCAACAGAGATATGGAGAAATTCATTCCAAAGCTTGAGAGCTATCTCAGAGGAGGCTTGATAAAGCCAATGGAATATGAAATTGTTGGTGGTGTCGGCGTCGGGGAAGTGCTAAAAGGTCTCGATGCCTTTAATGCTCGGAAAGGAGGAGAAAAGAAGATCCTTGTAAGAGTATCCGCTGATTAAGACTTCTATAGTCATTGCGTTATCATCGCTCGTAAAATCACATCTCCCGACGATGGTCGAAGAAATGTGCCAGACGCGGAGAAAGGGACGGTATCCAGGCAAGGATCACAGCCAGATCATCAATCCTTTAAAAGGCCACTGCCCTTTCCCGTTCAATGTTCATTCATCCAGACTCCCATCCGTGAAGTATTCAAAGTCCTTGGGTACAGGCGCATCATCTTTCGCCTTGGGGTCGTCGTCCACAACGAGAAGGTTCTGTTTCTCCTGTATAGTGCTGACGCTCGTTGCTGATGCTAGAGATGGTAGACCGTTTCGTACGTTCTTGGTCATAAACGCTGCCCATTCCCAGGGTCTTTCTCGGTCTCCAGGAAGAGAGTTGAAATATTCCCAACCCATTACACCGCCGAATCCAGGGTATCGAGTCTTCAGCGTGATCAGAACCTCCTGCAGTATCTCGAATGGAACCCAGCCACTGCCATTCCCAGGATTCGTAACCATGCCAATAACGATCTTGTCCGCTGGAAATCCTCTTGCAACCATAAAGTCATAGCCATCTGTCCTGCTCAGGTCTCCCCATCCGCAATAGAATTGTGTATTGTACCAGCCAATCTGTCTTCCCCGCATGACCTCCAATGCTTCGTAGCTGAATCCGCTGAGATTATGCTCTGGTCTGTCGGACATCAATGCAGCGGCAACTGGTGCCAAGGTGATGATGAAGTCTTTTCCAAAGTCGCTCTTCAGTCTATCGATTAGGCGTATTATGCCTGCCAGTGTCATCGGCTCTTCCACGTCCAGGTCTAGACCATCCAGGCTTCGTTCTCTTATGAGATCTCGGAGAGGTGTATAATATGCTTCGAAAGTAGTTTCGTCAAGGTCGAGTCGTGTGAAAGAGCCTTTAGCAGCACCTCCGAGCATCCCAAGGACTTTTAGGCCTGCAGCCTGGAGAACTCGGAGCTCAGCCCAGAGGGTGATATATCGCGGGTCCGAAGGAACATGATTGTTCTGCACATTTGTAAGCTCCTGTTTTGTGCCCAAGGTCGGACCTACGCACAAGAGTTATATTGCCTGGCGGGTCGTTCAAGTGGATCGCCGCAAGGTTGACATGCGTTACCGTGATTCCTGGCTGGGTGATGATCGGAAGAATGGAGCAAGGAGTGCCATCTGGATTGTGCTGCGTTTGGTAGTATATGACTATTCGTGGAGTAGGAGGAAGTGGTATGGGAGGCATTTGAGAAAACTCGGTGTTGTTAACAGTCAAGGCTGTCACGAGGGGCAGAACACAACACCAACTTCCAGCTTCAGTGTTCCAAGGCACGTGACCTCACTATCTTCAAAATTAAATATCAAATCACAACCTCTATCCATCAATTAACATTCAATTCTGACGTTAGCTGAACGCATGTTCTTCGTTTTAGACTTAGTCCTATAAAACTTGAGTCTTGTTGTGAAAGCTGCAATAATTAATTCGCGATAATTGGAGGTTTTTTCATTTTAGCGGGCGATGTTCTGCGCTGCTCGCTCTTGCCTTCGCAATCTTTCCTTATCTTTAGATCATCGACTAGCTAAAGTTCTATCAAGTACGATGATATCGTCTTTCATTCCTTGTCCTATTCAAGTCTACTATCAAAGAAGTGTATTTCGATCAGCGTGCTTCTAGATAGCTTCTTGAGGCACTACTAGATAAGATTCATCGCGAATTTTCATCGTGTCATAAATTCCCCGATCAAATTTTTGAACGACTACTTCAAGTCACGACCTTGGACAAGTGTTGAAGATGATCAAATTTGCAGATCTAAACGAATAGCTACATGAAGGTTTTCATCCCAGTGGATGATAAGGAATCTGATTTGTGCCTTTACTTCCTCGTTCCGCTCGAGTATTCAATCTCTGCGATCTCCTCGAAAACCATTCGAAATCCACCCTCATCATCAAGCACACCGCTTCAGATCTAGGATGTCGTGATCTGCATACCTCCGGGAAGTTGTGGAAGCCCTATATCTTCGTCAGGAAACGTTCATCAAAATCGAGTGCCAACTCACATGAATCAATCTCTTCTTTGACAACTGCGTTTTTGGCACACTTGTTCCCTTCCGCAATAGTTTGTGTCTTCAATTGGGGACAATTGATATTGCAATTAGCATCCATTGCCTTCTGTAGAGAATCGCCCTTCCACCCGAAGACATAATCCCCATGCGTTCCATAACCAGTGCTAGAGTTGTCAGCATCAATACGTTTTGGAGTCAGGAGATCTTACGAGTCGCCTTGGCTCCAGACAAAAGGCTGAGACCCGTCCTCGGGCCAAAGAGACTTGTCGTTGAATTTAGTAGTGTCCCAGACGACCTCAAAGAAGAGCTGAGGGATCTGAACCGGGTGTGTTGATGGGCAGGGACCATTGTTCTCAAAAGTGCCGCTGGCTGGATAGGAAACGTGGCTCATGTGATCCTCGCTATCGAGATTCACTCCATCCCAGCATCTGAACAAGATCAACTTTAGCTACTCAGGGCTTCGATGTATACTCACGTAGGGAATCTAAGGTTGGACATAATACCTGCCGGACAAGGCTTCGTTGGGAAGTCTTTCGTTTCACCACTTCGAGTGTTTGCGTTTTGGAGACAGGTGTAGGTGAGTTGACGAAATTGAGAGACTTGGGCAGCAGTTCGGGCCATGGCATTTCCGGTCAGCATACGGAAGCCCTATGCCCATGGTCAATATTTTCGAACTATCTGTCTCTTTCTATAGACTTACTTGTTTGAATGCAGTGACTTTTCCTTTCGTTTGCGGCGAATAATACACTGTCTATATTGAGTGATTATCCCAAAGTTCGTTGCTTGCTTAATTTACCTGTCATGCCACCACCATTTGCTGCTTCGAATCCAACATTGCCTTTTTGCGGGACGCGCTTGAATGTTCCATTGCGTGCCTTGAAATACAGCACCGCAGTCCAGTAGTTGGAAAAGTCCTCGCTAAAGGTGCAAGTGGTGCATGAAGCTAAGGTCGAGATGTTGTTACTAGGATCCATGGTGACATTGAAAGCATTCTGGAGTTCGTTAGGGACTCGTCATAATTTGTTGAAGTAAGGCGCTCACCCCTCCGATGACTTGATGTAGATGAGGGGATTCGAAGACGCCCGGGTTAACCAAGCTAAATGTGTCAGATAACAAGCGCAGGCGGCGTCTCGAAACTTACGGATCCAAACGCTCGGTCACTAGCTGCGAACACGAGAAACGGAGCAAAGCATTTGCATTGCACGCAAGCAGCGCGAGGAAAAGCGTGCTCCACTGCATTTTAGAGTTTTTGTGCGAACCAGCAGTCAAGGCGATGAATACAAAGTACAATTTTTTGTGTTACAGTATGAAAGCAGCAGACTTGGGTTCTTATCATGGCGTTCGAGAACAAGCTAATAACTCTACAAGGAGGTTTGTCTATGGTTAATCACGCCAATTGACAGGGATATTATAGTCAGGGACCACTAAGAAGAGGTTCTCAATCCAACTATATATTAATTTACGCAAGTGCCGTATGAAGCTTTTTACACTCAATATAAGATCCCAGTGCTATGCTCGTTAAGTAATCTCAGTGATGGGTCACAAGATAACGATAACTTCCCAGACTCTCGGGAGCGGCAAGAGAACATGGCCAGCCCCACACATGATCACAGCATACAAGTGGTTTCGAGAATCTCATGGTACGGCTTCTCGGACCTGACTCCTAAGCATTGGCTTCTGCAACGAGATACAAATAATGATTTTCCTTGATGTTTGACCTACTCTGCGTCAGCGAACGTGAAGGCTGTGAAGCCGTGAACAAGATCTTCATTAAAGTCTCACTCAGTCCCAAGAATTGAGGCTTCATTACAGGACATGTAGCCCTCCGAGTTTTGTTTGTATGTCTCTCGAGTACGAATGTAGGATCTTCACGTCGACGACGGCAGAATAATTATTTCGTTTCAAGGGCGGCCGTTTTAGGAAGGAGGTATTGAGCATTGTATAAATTGGTATATGTCAATGATACAATAATTTCTATAACCACTCACATTATCTATTGCTCCACTTCAATATATTAGTCATGCGATGGGTTTTTGACCTTGCCGAATAGAATGCGGGGGATCATGGTACCCCCTGACAGTGCGGCAATCATGCTGAATGCGGGAAGCGATTTGAGCCGCTATCCCGGCAATGAACGGCAGTGAGAACTCAGTTTCTTTTTTCCTCAAGTAGCGATCCTCATTCCCATGTTTGGGAACTTGAGTATGCATGTGTAGGCGCCACGTTCTCCTTTTGGTGCGAAGCAATTCTTGTCCAGGTTTGGCACGTGTCTCTTGCGTAGCCTTGGAAACGCCAACCTCACTTTCTTATTCGTATATATATGGTTTACGACACCAGTTTGAGATGAATGTAAGGTCTCTTATCAATAAATAAGTTATCCTTCCTATTCTTCCAGGAAATACTCCTCAACGAGCAATGACGAATCACGTGATATCAACCCAATATTGACGATAGATCGTTGAGGGGGATGGATCAACAATATAGCTAGACATTATGAACAGTATCTATCTCGAATGTAGAAGCGGTGTCTAAGGTTGTATCCTCCTCCGTACCGGAATAAGAAATCCACGTTACTTTTCAAAAGGGACCAATTGGAGAAATTGCCGAGGACACGATTCAAGTACAACTTTAACGTCAAGCATCAATCTACACGCTTATACGTCGGACTCACCAACGAACTCGCGATGAGAAAAATACTTAAAGATGCAATTCCCTCTTTTTCGGATGGAAGCCATCCTCGCCATCAACATCATGTTGCTCACCGGATTGATTTCACGGTGGCTGGCCACGTCGCCTCTCTTCTCGATACGAGCAACGGAATCGCAGCCAACGCTCCGCCTTGATGCCAATAATGAGTTTCATATCGCAATTTTCTCAGACCTTCATTATGGTGAGGAGGAAGATGGATGGGGAATCACTCAAGACGTCAATTCGACTCGTGTAATGAACAATATCCTCAATTCAGAGAATCCAGACTTTGTGATCCTCAGTATTGGCCCCTGTTCATGGTTATATCACATGACTAACGAGTTCCAGACGGCGATCTCATCACAGGGGAGAACACATTCCTTACGAATAGCACCAAGTACCTCGATGTGGTCGTGGCTCCTCTGGTCGAGCACAACGTATGCTGGGCGAGCACATATGGAAACCACGACTCCCAATATAACCTGTCCCGAGAAGCTCTATTTCAAGAAGAAGCCAAATACGCTCAATCTTACACGAAACATTCACCACTCGGCGTTCCAGGAATCACCAACTACTACCTCATGCTCTTTCCTCACGAGAAAATAAATACCGATATTCCGATAGCTGTTCTCTGGTTCTTCGACTCTCAAGGCGGAGCGCCATTCCAAGCAGCAGTCAACACACAATCAATTCCAAACTGGGTCGAGCCTTCCATCGCAACGTGGTTCCGCTCAGAACAAGCCATTCTCAAAGCGAAGTATGGGAAAGATTTACCATCACTTGTTTTTGTGCACATACCACTTACAGCATTCATCACGGTACAGAACAACCTCCTCCCGATTGCAGGAGAAGAATCTGCACACTTCCCAGGCTTGAACGACGATGTACCTTTAGCCTACGAAGGAACTGGTTGGCAAGATTTCCCATTCATGCAAGCTCTCGTTGATAGTCCTCGTCTTCATTCCGTGTATTCTGGTCATGACCACGGTAATGCTTGGTGTGCCAATTGGCCTACTGGAGCGTATGATGCGAAAGGTGTCAGCGCGCCTCACGTGTGTTTCTGCAAGCATACAGGCTATGGTGGCTACGGTAGCTGGAACAGAGGAAGCAGGAATCTGCGACTATCGTTCAGGGAGAATGGGGACATGGAGGTCGATACTTGGGTACGGATGGAGAATGGAGAGATCGTGCAGAGCGTAAGCTTAAACTCGACTTATGGTATGGATGTGTATCCATTGGAAGATGGACAGAACTACAGTGTTTGAGATCTGGTCATTCTCATCAAAGAATGAAGCATCATTTGACTCACTCTGAGGCACTCAATCCATCGTCAAGTGATTGGCCAGCCCAGGGCCGACAACTCTCTTGAAGCTTTGCGGCACAGGTACACTCTCAGTTGAGTCAGTTCAAGTCCACATCCCTATCGCCATTGCCGTAGCCACACTTAGAGAGCCTAACTATCTTGCCGTACGTTTTCCCATGAAGAAGTGTGATACTCTAGTCAACCCAAATCTCATTCAAGTCCCTTGACAGAGAATACCAACAACGCCTTTGTGGAGAAATGATTAACTTGTACGGCCAACTGCTTCCTCTTCATCATTTGTCTACCTAAGTATATACCGAGGAGGCTGACGCTTAGGCCGAAGAAAGGTAATTCTGGTGACGCTTGCTAATTGGTCAAGCTGTTGATAATTATAAAACTCCTGATCAGTAACCCATCCCTAAACGAAAAAAAAGTTATCTTTAAGCACACCTCTGGATGGTCCCACATTAAAGGGCTGTTGGGGGAAGGCTAATTGCAAAACAATCACACAGTCAATTGCTGCACGCAATTGCCGTACAGATGAGTTGACCAATGCTTTTTATTTAAAATCTTTATTCGACATAGCTTCAAGTATCAAAATATATGCCCAAACGAACAAGATACCCACTTTGCGGCATTGATAAAGTTGCATGAGATATCTGAAGAAGAAAAAGTAGTAGGATTGCTGGAATTGAAACCGCTTTCAGAAATGCCCTATCATGATATTATCTAGCTATGGAGCCGCAAAGTGGGTATCTTGTTCGTTTGGGCATATATTTTGATACTTGAAGCTGTGCCGAATAAAGATTTTAAATAAAAAGCATTGGTCAACTCATCTATAGGGCAATTGCGTGCAGCAATTGACTGTGTGATTGTTTTGCAATTAGCCTTCCCCCAACAGCGCTAACCGAGCCCCCTGATTTTAGCGAGTTTCACGAACCAGCCCTGGAGACCAAGAGAAACATAGTGATTCGAGTCGTGTTGGACTTTTCAGACACTTGATTTACCATCACCCATCGGTTTACCATGTCCTATACTTTTAGTCTTGGAAGCTTCGTCGACTGGAACCCAAGAATTGCTTGAGGAACGGTAACCTTATCCCTTCCATGTCGAAACGGACATCTGGTAGTGTAAGTACAGAAGTGGGTCTAACCCAACCTCATCAAAAACGCGTGAGAACGCGCGGTGAGACGAATCATTTAACTGCTGCTCTTAACGCCTATAAATCGCGTATAATCTGCAGCTCCGTGATGCAGAAACAAATCCTCAATTTTATTTTCAAAAGCACTTTCTTATATAATCTACTCCGATTTGCTCGAAGCCGTTGCCTAGCCAATTTGGCCTATGCGTACGCGTAAAGTGGCTGCAGTTTGACCCACATCAGTAAGTCGGCCGAAAACATGTCCGTTTCGATATGGAAGGGATAACCTGACAGGTAGATCAATGGCAGATTCACGGCACATCTTTTTGAGGGTAACCTAAATTGAACGCCAGTTTAGAATCCGACTAGCTTTACATTTTCAATGTGGAATGAGACAAAACTAATTCATTCTTGGCAAGAAAGAGCAGAATACTTCCTGTTAGATAGTCCTTCGCGATTGTTTGAATGTGAAAATATTTCTAAGATCACTACTGCCTACATAAGAATTACGGCCCGTTGAATTGTGGTGTTACTACTATTGTTATTGAAGGTGATCTAGCCATATATTGCTTTCGTTGTTGCTCCAGTTCAACGTCTATCTATGACGCCTGAGAATTGCCTATAAATGTGTTCTTCCGTCTAATTGCTCAACTCGGAAATATCACAATGCAGCATATGCTTACTTTGCTCATTTGCCCGATCGCGTTGATAACCGAATTCAGTCTCTTCACATATCCGGTTTTCGAACATCCGCCTTTTCCTTCACAGCATTATGAGTACTGAGCAAAAAAAAAAGGAAAAGAAATATAAAAGAGACAGAGAGATATATTCCGAGGAGTTATGCTTTTCAGATCGTAGAAGTTCGAAGATGCAAGCGCTCAAATGCTTTATTTTTGGTCAATTTTGTCCGTATGCGCAACCATATTCCGGATCCAGAAAGTCCACATGCACAAATATGTAAACAAATACATCGACCTGCATCAACCGGAGCCTCCATGGCGGACATTAGGCAGCAGCAGATGATAGAGGTAGGACGCAATATCTGCTCGCAGCGCCTGCCGTGATAAGAAACTGATCATCCTACGGGAACGGGCGCTGCTTTCGAAGCTTTCGAAGCTTTCACAATTTAACCAATCTTGTCTTCCAGCCCAGTTGAAAATTAGAGATTGTCTTTTGTTTTGTATCTTCGGGGCTAAAGTCCTAAAGGCGAATCCCGACGACGTCGCGTTTCTATGGTTAGTGGCTAGCGACACAGGCAAGTTCGAAAATTTTCCTCGACAAAACATGGCGCTTGTTTTCGGCAGTGAACCATCAACGGCATACTCCTATCTCTCAACTCAGCGACATACAACATCTGCAATGAAGTCAATGGCTCCTTCTACGAAGAAAGGCTCCAAGCCTTCAAGCCAAAGCACAGCCTCGGCTCCGGCGAGCTCGCCTCCTATTCCTATTCCTAAATCGAGAGCAGAAGCGAAATCTTCCATCCCTACACCTGTCACTTCCTATGAAACCGAGCCAAAGACTCCCAAATTGATCCGTGGTCGTGAGGGACATATCGCTGAGGGCTATCTCCCACCAACTCCAAGTGATGCGCTCCCGGAGAAGGCTCGACGCAAGTCGAGCCCAAATCTACCCACCGATCGGTCACAGGAAATCATCGACCGTTTGTCAAATATTAAGAACTCTCGGAAAGATTCTTTGGGCGACTTGAATGAGGATGACCTTATGCGACTAAGGAGCTGGCGCGATCAACCCTTTGCGTTGCCGTTTAAGGTGGATCGAATCTCGTTTCTAGAATGGGATAGCAACTTACACGATACTGGAGGATATGAGTATGACGCCACACGCGAACAGGTAATCATCAAAACCAACCCTGGTCCTATTCATGAGGGCACTGTCGAAGTTTTCACGAATTTGTTTAAAAGTCTGGAGAACAGTGGTGCTCTCAAGCAAAAAGTTAATCTCACATTGAGGACAAGTCGAGGTGCGGACCGCTATCCCGTTCCTAGCAAGTACTAATCTTTAATGTTAGGGTGCAAGTTGTACAAGCAATACTTAGGACACAAAATTACGCCCGACCTTGCCATTTCTGTTGGCAAAGGAAAAGTTCCGATCGTCATCGAAGTCGGAGTTGCTCAAAATCTTAAATCCCTTCGAGGCCGAGCCAAAAAGTGGCTTGTTAGGAAAGACGTCCGACTAGTTATTCTAGTAGATATCGAAATCGATATTGCCAACAACATCAACATCTTACCTGATTCCTCGTTTTCTTCGGATGGTCCACTTCCTTACGATCTAGATGCAAACGATCTCGAAGTGGCATCAATTGATAGAAATGATATCCAAGAGGTTGTCGAAAACCTTGCTGTTAAGATCTTGGAGTGGTATGGCCCATCATGTCCTTTGGTGCATCCCAGACGCGTAGCCCTCCGCCTTTATCGTCCCCACTCAGATGAAGAGCCCGAGATTGTATTATTCGAAAACGAAACGTACACCTCCCATACCATTAAGATTTCCCCAAGGGATTTTGGACTGCTCGATGGCGACGAAGAAATTCTACTTGACCTTCAAAGTTTGGTAGACAAGTTTCCTGTGCTGATTGAGGAGCAGGCGCAAGAAACTGCTGAAAAACAGGCGGAAAAAATCATAGAGGTCCGTCTGTTAGGGAGCTGTCATGATCCAACTTTCGAGGATAACTCGTCGTCAGTCTCTACATCTCGGGTTCCCGCATCAACACGTTCTAGTAGTCGGATAAAGCGTAAGATAGTAGAATCAGAGGGCGCAATGAAGAGCCAAAAGAGACACAAAGGACACGCGACGCAGACCGAAGATATCGATGCCAGCTTTGGAGCGACATCGAGCGAGTTCATGTTCCCTGGTGACTGGACTGAAGAGGATACCGACCAAGCCAGAAGCTTCTCAAACCCAACACCCTTTCTAGGGCGAAGCTTTGCTATAGAAAAGGGAATGACTAGTTCTCAGCTGCCGGATGACAAAGCGCAGACGCGTCGTTCGGAAAGGTTGAAGAAAGGGAAAGACAAGCAGTGACATCCTCATATATATACCGACCATCTAGAACACTCGACCTCCTTACAAGTTTCACGCTTCCCGTTTAGGATAAGCTAGCCTTCCAAGCAGAAGACTTTGTTGCATTTCGCTATGTCTAAGAGTCTTTACGAGGGAGCATACTCTAAAACTACACTCTTCGGCTCAACATACTTTCCCAACGGCTTGTACACCACATCCTGATACCCCATAGCCGCCGGCCCACCAATCTCCAAACCTTTAGGAGTATCGCTCCACCTAGGACTACAAGTGATCCCCAGTACCGTCACCATAACCCCGTACCTATATTCCGGAACACCCAACGCCTTTCCACTCTGCGTATCCAGCACCGCAATCAGATCTGGAACCATCGCGATATACTCCTCAGACCCGTCATCCTTGACATGTTTGGCGTAAATATTCTCGTTCTTGAACGGAATCTTTAGCACGCCTCCTACAGCAACGGTCTTCATAGCACCGTTTGAGGATTCTTGTTCTTCATCAGCAATCTGCTGGATCGTGATCTCGCCGTATGAATGTCCCTTCCACAGCCGGCGCTCTACACCAATGATTTTCCCTCTGAACAGCACTTTCGCAGATTCCGGCCCACCAACTTCATCAATGATTTGTTCCGTAATGGTGCTAGTCGTGTTATGACTTTTTGCTCGAGCAATACAGCGACCAATTCGCCACGCTAAACTCAAGGTGTTGAGTACTGAGTATTTGATGACTTTTTCCTTGGTGGTGGGTTTTGCTGCCATGCCGACGCGACTTCCCATTTCTGTACAAGAGGCTCGGAGAGCGCGGTCGACGATCTCGTCATTGGTTGTTTTAGTCATGAGGATACTCTTTCCGTCTCCAGAAGCTATCGCGCATGGAACCAGTTCTCCGGATGTGTAGACGCACAGAGTTGTCTGCCAGTACGTAGGATATGCTCTACCCATCCAATCTGCATCAACTGTTGGGCGATCGAAGACTTTACTTGACCCGACGAGAAGGGGTTGCAAGCCATTTGCTCCTCCAATCTCGAGGCTCATTGCTACATCGAAAGAGTCGTGCTTGTAATAATCCATTAGTTCTCTCATCGCTTCTTCGGTCTCGTTGGCTGAGAGACGCTCGTTGGATACTGCTGGAGAACCCATGTGGCCTCCCCAGTACACTACGTCGTCATCCTTCATGGCGCTAGAGTCGATGACTCGAATTGTGTGCCCAGCTCGCAGAATATCCCGAAGCTTGATGTACTCTGAGAATGGAGAGCCGCCACCTGCACATCCCAAGACATAGCAACCCTCCGACATCCACTCGGCGTCCGTCTCTGAGACAAACCATTCTGGATATCCAGTCTTGGTGTTGACGACAACATTTGGTCGATATGTATCAACATTAACATCGGGACGAAGATCCTCAATTGGAATCTGAGCTTTCTTGGCACTTTCTTCCGCATACACCTCCTCGTCTTCGGCATCGAAGCTGCTGAGAGCCGCCTCACTGTTAAAAGCCTCAGGAGAAAACTCCCCAACAGCTCGAGCGATGACTCTGACCTGATTCGCAACATATTGGAGCGGCATCGCATCAACTTCCGCAAGTACCACAGTTTCAGGTTTAGCTCCAGCAGCGATAGCTCGGTCAGCTGCCAATCTCTTAGCCTTCTCCGTGATCTGTGCAATAGTCTGCTCAGCCGTGTTTTGGATAATATCGACTGTGCCACCGATTTTCGAGATCGCTGCGCCAACAGCATTTGCGACTGAGTGAAATGGAGGTTGGATAACCTCAGACACCCCGGAGATAGTAGTGGGGCAGATGACTGAGCCGCCACCAACGAGGAGCACAGGAAGGGGCTCAGGAGAGGTTTTCATCTGATCGATGACCCGTTCCAGAAGTGCTTTGATCTTTTCCTGTGCTAGACAGACGGTTGCTGAAGGAAGATCTTTGACAAGACTCTGATCTCCAATGTCTTCGCCAGCCGCGACTGCAATATCGGTTGCAGTGAGGACATCCCCTCCAAATACCTTCGCTTTCGTGCTTAGGTAGTGTCCAACGGAATCAGGCCCGACAGTGACGCCAGCTTCATTCTCCCGCACAATAGATCCACCTCCAAGGCCGATTGACTCAACATGTGGCATGGAGAAATTGATTTTTACTCCTGCGACTTCAACATATGCTGAAGCTTGGCGAGGAAAGCCTGATGGAAGCAGGACACCGACATCCTATCTTGTCAGCTTGAAGATAATTCGCAAGGTTCGTCAGAACTTACTGTTGTGGTACCTCCAACATCAACAACAATGGTCGATGTTTTCTTCCCACTCTGCGAAAAATCTGACAAGCCGAGATATGCAGCACCTCTCATCGAATTCGTCGGACCAGATGAGAAGGTTCTGATGGGCAAGCTTGCAGCTGACGGCGCATCGATCAAAGTCCCATCATTTTGCGTGAGGTACAAGGCACAATGAAGGTCAAGTCTCTTCATTGCAGCTCGGAATCCCTTGATCGTCTTTCTAGCAAACTTGAGGATCGATGCGTTGAGGATAGAGGCATTTTCTCGCTCCAGGAAACCAATGTTTGAAACCTCGGAGGAGCATACGACATCCACATTGGGAAGCTCTCGCTGGATTATCTGTCGTACGCGATGTTCTTGCTTGAAGTGCTCATCTATAGGTGAGAATACACCGGAAATCACAACAGCGTCTATGCCAAGTTTTTCAATCTCGTGACATTTCTGGACAATCTCCTCCTCAACAATGGGAGCTTCCTCTGAGCCATCAATATGCAGCCCTAAATGCCTTAGCTTCCATATCTTTTAAATTAATAGACATTTGTACCTCCAGAAACGAAACAGTAGTACCCGTTCATAATCTGCTTCAGCGCAGGAGGAAAATCCGAGAATGGAGGGATTTCTTTCGTAAAACTCTTCGAAAGTCGCATGATTGCAACTTTCGACAACCGTCGAGAGTCATTCTCGACGATAGCGTTTACAAAATGAGTGGTTCCAATAGTCAGACATGCAATACTGCTTCGGTCGATCTTGGATTGCTCCAGGACGGTCCTCACAGCCGTCTCGATACCATCTGTGACGTTCGGACTCGTTGTAGGCGTTTTGTGTTGAGCCAGAACGCCTTTATCTGGTGTATGTGACTGGGTGGGATCGAGGACAACAGCATCTCTTGTGCGGAATATCAGCATTTCATGCCTCCTAAGTAGGGAGGAGGCGCACTCACGTGTTTGTGCCTCCAACGTCCACCCCAATCCTCAGATGCCTCTGAATGCTCCCCATGTTGGAATAGTAAATGAGCGGTGATAATATAATTCAAATGAACTCGTTTTATAAAACTTGAAAAGGTCCGGAGGTTGACGATAGAAGAATATCCCGAGACTTCAAGATTCCCCCACTCCAAACAATGCTGCCGGGTCGCGTAGCAGGTTTTGGGATCGCCCAAGACCCAAAACCCAAGACCCTCAGCCCTTATCACCCAGCACAATGGGTCCCAAGAGATAGACTGCGCGTAGCTGCGTGCGTTGTCCAATAGACTCCATCGTGTACGAACTCCTGGGATGCGGGAAGATGTCAAAGAGTGGGAGGACGTCTCGGGCGTCTGCCGTCCCCTCGCTTCACTTGCCGAATTGGCGTGGTCCGCGCACTAAATTTTAACGACCTCTCTTGAGATGCAACTGACCTCACGAAAACACCTCAAGATATCCAAGTGGAGATCGGCCAACTCATATGATCGGCCAGAATATCCATCGGCGATCGGCCGTCAGTCTTGCAATTTCCTTGCTGGTCCCCATGTCGGACATCTGCTGAAGTGTTATCTAGAGTTTGATGGGATCGCCGCGGCCAGCCAAAGGTGGGGTTAATATCGAGACCATGAGCTCCCTCATATGGGTCATGAGTTTCTATCTGATATACTGCGGTCTTTCCTCTTCTTCGATCCCTTCTCTCATGAACAATTCTCCCAGGTAGAGAAGCTTTACAAAGCAACGCTATTCTATCCTTTTTGTTGTTGGCTATCATCCTATGTCATCATGAAGACCGCATCAATCATCAAGTTCCTCCAAGTGCCGACGAGTGACCGCACAAACTCATCACCATGGATCAACGATGATATCCGACCCATGCCACCCTCTAGACGTCAATGGGGACAACTCGCATTCATCTCCTTCTGGGCCATCAACCAAATCTGTCTCTCGAACTGGCAAGTCGGCAGCTCCCTTATCGCAGTCGGTCTCTCGGTATGGCAAGCAATGATAGCAACCATCATCGGCAAAATCATCATCTCCGCCGTCGCCATCTCCAACGGATATGTCGGAGCAGAATGGCACATTGGTTTCCCAGTCTACGCCAGAGTCATCTGGGGAATGTACGGCTCTTACCTCGCCCTCGTCCAACGCATATTACTCGGTCTGGTCTGGTTCTCGGTCCAGAGCTGGACTGGAGGGTTGTGCATCACTGCCGTCCTGGGAGCCATGTTTCCCTCATTCCACCACATGAAGAATCACTTTCCAGAAAGTGCGCACATGACAACGACCGAGTTCATCGGATTTGTAGTCTACAACCTCATCACCATTCCAATGCTCTACATGCCGCCAGATAAGACCAAGAAGCTCTTTATCACTATGAACGTCATTTCGTTTGTGACGCTCGTCTCGATCATGATCTGGGCTTTGAGCGCCGCACATGGAGCAGGACCTCTCCTCTCAGCTCCCGCAGCAGCCTCATCAGGTTCTGATCTCGGCTGGGCAATCGTGAAAGGTGTAACGACAGTCATCGGCTCCATTGCTGTTGGTCTCAGTAAGTCCATAATTTCTCCACCATCTCATCACGAAGCTAATCTCTCCCAGCCAACCAGCCAGATTACTCCCGCTTCGCCCGCCACCCCGGAGACCAAGTCTTCGGACAATGGTTCAGCATCCTCTCATTCGGCACAATTTTACCCCTTTTCGGCTGCCTCACCTCCTCCGCCACCCAGCAGCTCTACGGCGTTGCGATCTGGAACCCCCCTAACATTGTGCTGCAATGGCTTACGGACTCTTACTCCTCCGGCACCCGCGCCGCTGCATTCTTCGCCGGCGTTGGATTGGTCGTTTGTCAGCTCGCTATCAATACAATCGACAATTCTTTCTCTACCGGCATGGACCTCAGCGGTCTCTTCCCGAAATATATAAATATCCGTCGCGGAGCTTACATCGGCCTCGTGATTTCGATCGCTATGTGTCCCTGGGAACTGCTCAACTCAGCCGGTACATTCATAAACGTCATGAGTGCCTATTCCGTATTCCTCGGTCCTATGTGCGGGATCCAGATCTGCCATTATTGGCTTATCTGTCATCGACGTATTAAGCTGTCCGATCTCTATGATCCACACAAGGGAGGTGTGTATTATTATACCAAAGGGCTTAACTACAGGAGCTTTGTGGCGTGGGTGGTAGGGTGGGCGACGCAGATGCCAGGGTTTATCAATGCTGTAAATCCGAAGATCACGGTTGACAAGCCGCTGCAGGAGTTGTATTACCTTGCATTTCCGTTGGGATTTGTGATTAGCTTTTTGGTGTATTGGGGTCTGAACAAGGTGAATCCCCCGAGAGGATTAGATGAGGTGGATGAGGTGGATTACTTTGGAACATTTACACCAGCAGAGGCGGAGAAGATGGGGTTGAGAGAAGCGAGTGACATCGAGGGTGTTGAAGTACGGCTCGGAGGCAAAGAGGTTGATGCGAATATCAAATCGTTTGATTGAAAGCTAGTGGAATAGAAAGCTACCATAGAACATGCCATCAGAAGCAACGACCAAAAGCATGCGCTAGCGGATAACCCCAACAATATATTCGTCAGTTCCACGATCTTTCTGCACCCCTCACTGATGCTGGTAGCATGAGAGGCGATTACCGGCACCACAGAACTCGTAAATATTTCCAGGGCAGCGGAACGAGCAGTCATTGTCGCTGGTAGCGTTCGAACCTGCAGAGAAGCTATTGCCACAATAACCTATAGTCATGTGAGCAGTGTAAAAATCTATTCACTAAAAGAAAAACATACATTCGCGTCCATACTCAACTCCAAAATAGGTATAAGGGTTGCAGAATTGTTCACACATCTCCAAGTTCATTGAATCACTGGCCATGAAAGCAGATGCTAGTGCTCTAGCGTTTGTTGCCTCAGTTTGACAACCATAGTACGTGTAGGGCGAGATGGTGGGTTCGATTGCAGGGCCAGTTGGCGTGGCTGTTGCTGACGCTGTGGAAACTGTGATTGTGGCGATGGCGTTGTTCAGATTGTAGACGTCAAGCCTATTCGCTCCGCCACAGTATTCAGACGAATTTCCGGAGCAAAGCATGTTGCAACCGGCGAGACCATCCGGAGCTGGTGCCCCGCCATTGGAGAAGGTGTTGCCGCAATCTGAATTATAGTGAGCAAGATATTAATTGGGAGACGAGAAGAGCTCACAGCATTGCTGCGAATACTCGACGCCTGAAAGTACATATCCAGCAGCTTGACACGCGGACGTACAGAGGGCCACGGTTAAATATGCGGGACCACCAGGAGTGGACACTTGGTTAGGAAGAATGCGTCCCGTCATTCCTTCGCTTTGAAATGTTAGCATTGGAAGAGACAAGAGTAGTACTGCTCACGCATAGCATCCAACTAATGACCATGACCCAGGGCCAGGGTTGGTTGTAGGTGGGGACATTCCGCTCCAGAAAATCGACAGTCGGCTCAACCCGCCACAAGGTTCACTTGAATTACCGGCGCATGGCATGTTGCAGTCTGTTGTTCCATTGGCTACAGTGGCTTTGGAGGCAATCGTAGCGCCGCAGACTGGAGGATCTCATGTCAGTCAAGTTTGTAGCGTTGTTCGAGACAATGACTTACAGCACTGAGAAGTGTATTCTGTGCCCGCATAAATGAAGCCATTGCTATTGCAGAACGCGACGCATAACTCATCAGTCATAGAGGTGGTGTTGCTGTAGCTAGGACCCGTCAAGGTACGCCCAACGTCGCTGTAATGCCTATCAGCACAATCTAGATGTCCCGAGGGCGAGAAAGACCTACACATAGCATCCTTGATAAGACCACGTGCCTGGGAGCATAGAAGCTGGGGTAAGGCTCTTGCTAGCAGAGCTACAAAGTGCGAACTATGCAGTAAGATGTGAGAAAGGTTGTCCTCAGAGAGGGCCTGGGACAGGAATCTTACAAGGGAAGGTACGAGGATTGCTCGAAAAGAATTCTGGAGGTATTTCGGGGCCATTGTGCGATTCTTGGTTGATGCAGGTCGTGGTCGGAGATGAGTTCGAGGGCACGATATATCTTGGAACAGTGAGATCTCGCGGCGCAGAACTCTCACGAAGCCAAGAGTTGGTGTACTGAGCAGCTGAAGCCAAACAAGTTGTGAGTCGAACAAAGTATGACGGAAAGAAAAGACGATGTCAAGATTGAAAAGTACTGGAGCGAGCATAGGCAAGTACGAAAGCCTTCTATTCCAAAACGGCAACCACAACGGGAGCACACGGAGGCAGCGACCCTCAATCTTTCAAAGTACATCGCACGTGATCACGAACACAAGAAAGCCAAGATAACATGCATAGTATGGTTTGTCGGACTGGAGGACTATGACTGGAAAGAACTTCTCGAGATTGTAGAATGAATAGATTTGTGTCACGGTGGACTGTTACCCCAGAACCGTATCCACTAAGTCGTGTAACGCCAATCATGCAGGTACCAGAAAACATAAGCAACAGGTTTCTTAGCACTGAAAATAACCCTTCAATATCGAAGCACTGCAGGAAACTATGGCCCGTGAACCTTAGATTTCCGAATGCAGTATGATTATTGGCACAAGTACTTCATGGCCAGTTATTAACTCTCACAAGAAGGATTCGATTACGTGGGCCAAGCTAGGAGAAATTACCAATGACTGAAGTAATGCTCCACACGAATTTGGAGAAGCTCATCACACCTTGTGTAAATGAGTGCCGGTCACACCAAGCCTATTGACAGCATGGACACCCCTTGCTATGACCGCTTCTTTGCGTGATTCGACAAGCCGGAGGGCTATTGCTCCGTATGCCAGCTTCACGAACATTTCTTGTCAGAACGAAAAATGGTGACCAAAGCAATCGATGCTTGGTAGTATTCAGACACGGCCGGTATTGTACAAATAGCGGAAAATCTAGTCCCGCATTCTGTTCGCTGCAAACCGTTTCATAACAATCTCCCTGACCTTATATCGTGCCAGAACGCCATCAATACCCAATTTTTGTTCCTCCTCTGCGCCGAGAGGTTTTGGTATATCCACATATGTCAATATTAGCGTCTTCTTGACTTGGGTAATAACCCGATTAATACAACTCAACCAAGTCCATGTTCTTTTCTGCTTTTCCTTCGAATACTCCTTCAAGGATGGGTTGCTCGTCCAATATAAATCGCCATAAGAAGGGAGAATTATTATGGCGAATTCGGCATGTGAAAAGACTGGTCCTCGATTATAGATCATGTAGTCCACAGAGAACTTGATTCCAGACCGAACAACCCAACCGAGAGAACGGTAATGGTGGTACACAACGTAATTCATCATAAAAGGATCATCAGGTGACAAGGCTGGTATGAGTTGAGGAGGGAAATATGAAGTTTTGCGAAATAAGTAAAGGAGATCTTGATTCGGGATAGGAATTTTCGTTTCAGGGTCGAGAATGGAGATGGCGCCAAGGGAGTATGACAAGAAGAATGCTTCTTCAAGTGTCAACTGTAAATGTTCTTGGTTGCGTATGGCCAGAGGCTCCTGCTCAATAGAACTGGAACTAATGGCAGCGTGTTCCGGGCTGGGAGGTTCAGATTGAATAAAAGTATTCTTCTCGACCGTGGGCGAAAAACGAACACTTTTCTGACGTTTCATCTTGGGTGTCGATGGTCTACAGTTGGCAAGTACATCTCCATTCGAGGGCGTCCCATTTGTCTCTGTCGTTTCCTCAGAATGTATAGACTCATCGACAGTATCTTCGTTTGTTTCTGACCCTCCTACAATCTCAATTTCGTCTGCTTGGTTCTTTCCATTGAGCCCAAGGGTATGGCTTGTGACATACCCGTTTCCATTGACCTTTGCATCTGTGATGGAGATTGACTCTGCTTCTAGTTGCAACAACCCGTCATCGACATCCGTGTGTTGTATTTTGCTGAAAGCATTAGGGTACGACTTTGTTGGTGTGTATGACCGTATGGAATTGGGGAGCGCTAGAAGCTCCATTGGCCCCACTGGTGCAGCATAAAAGCGCTCGAGATGCTTGTCATCATAATCTTCCTTAAAGCAAGCTATTTCGGATGATTGATCATTCATCAATTCAGCAGCGGAATTGGGGAGGGAGAGGAGTTCCAATGGACCGACTGGCGCAATCCATTCCAACGTTGCCGGTAGCAATGTAGGCGACTCATTCTGCTCGAGTATCTCCTCGATGATTGTGGGAGCCTCGGATCCCTCAGATAACTCTTCCTTCTGCTCAACGGCGAGTGCAGCTTCTTCCAAGAGTTTCTGATCGATGGCCTCCCTTTCCTTTCTAGCTCTCTCCCACTTCGTTTGCTGTCTTTCTGCTCTCCTTCTCCTAGTATTTTCTTCGCTTGTAGGTTTTGTCTTGTTCCCTCTTCTAGTTTTCTCCCTGTTCAGCCAACTTGGTTCACTCCGGCTTAATGTACCCTTGCCGTAGAATCCCTGCTCCCATAACCCTCGGATAGACCGGACATCTGTTACGTGAACTGATCGGGTATCTGGCGAGAACAGTCCCTGGTATAATTGGTCGAAGTGGGATTTTTGAGGCTTGACCGTGTGCGATATCCATACGTAGAGGATATGGAATAGTGAGAGTGGGTTGTGAGGAACGAAGGTCGGGAGGGGGAAGGTTCGAAGGGGGGCTGGGAGGGCGTATAGCTTGTTAAGCTGCTGATATCGTGAGGGAGGCCGAGGCTGTGTAGCTTGTGGAGTGTGAGGCTTCTGGCCTTCGACGATTGAAGCTACTTGTGTTGTGTCTGCCATGATGAGGAGACGATGTTATGGCGAAGTCATGTCGAGATTCTGTTAGGGAAGGGCGTTAGTGCGAAGGTCCCAAAAGCTCCAATGACATTCAATGAATGATAGTTTGCATTGCTCAGATACCGTTGTAGTCTTCTCAGAGAGAATTGAGCGATCATGGAGGAACGACATAAAGTCAGAGTCATTCCCCGTCCGCGTCGAGTTGGTCATCACCGCAAGCAGCATGGAACAGATACAAAGGGCAACTTACAGCTTCATATATTCTTCTCGGACAGATGGAGAAGAATTCGCGTAGAGAATCATGCGATGTGGGATGTTGGCCGCTCCTGTCTGCCTCTGAGCAAAGAAAAAATATTTAAGAGCGGATTTTCCCGGGAATTTCTCGATCACGTGAATCCGCGGCATCCTTCGCAAAAATCGGGGCAACATCGGGCTTCAAAATACTTTTTGGCTGGCATTCCAAGAATATAACACCGCTCTTTTCTCCGCATGATAGACCCCTCCCTTCACTCTGCTGTGGTTACTGCCGCGGCAGTCGCAGACATTGATGGCCATGAGATGTCGACTTTGCTCTTTCTGATCGCCTTGGCATGCGGGATTTGGTACATTTTCCTCCTTGTCGTCCAAACAATAGGCCTCACCCAGCTGTATGCGAAACGCCGATGCCTGAGCAGATCACACCGCTGACACTTTACAGATTTCGATTTTATTCCTTGAAACCAAAACCCGGAGTATCTCCAACGCTCAAGCTAGAAGATGTTCCGCATATCACGGTAATTCGACCTGTTAAAGGACTCGAACCGCAGTTATACGAATGTCTCGCTGCCACGTTTCGACAAATATACCCTCTCCAAAAGTTGACGATATATCTTTGCATAGCATCAGCGAGCGATCCTGCATTTCCTGTACTGCGACGTCTGCTGGCAGACTTTCCAAAGTTCGATGCTAAGTTACTTGTTGAGGAAGAAGATCCTAATTTGGTTGGTCATAGAGGTGAAATACACAATCTCGGGCCAAACCCCAAAATTCGGAACATGAGTCGAGCGTATCGAGAAGCCAAAGGGGAGATTGTATGGATTGTCGACTGTAATGTCTGGATGGGAAATGGTGTTGCTGGGAGAATGGTCGACAAGTTGTGCGGGTTTAGGCCTGATGGAACAACCGGTACACCGTACAAGTTCGTCCACCAGATGCCTCTGGTTGTGGACAATGTCGGAGCGAGTGCGGGCGAAGAGACCCGAGGCCTGCTTCAAGAGCATCAGGAGAGTCAACATGTCTCTTCTACGAGCACCTCTGCGTATGACATTTCCGCTCCGCCCAAGGACGAGTCTAGATTTAGTGAAGTGTTGCGAAGGGGTGGCGGACGTCTAGAGGAGATGTTCATGTCGACGTCGCACGCCAAGTTTTACAGTGCCATCAACACCGTTGCCATTGCGCCATGTGTGGTTGGTAAATCAAACATGTTCAGGCGCGCCCATCTTGACTACCTAACAGCGTCTTCTCCTAAATACTCCCCTGGCATTGATTACTTTTCAGAAAACATTTGTGAAGATCACATGATAGGAGACCTTATATTCCGGAATAAGGTCGAGGAGGAAAAGGCAGGGAAGAAATTTCACAAGCATGGACTGGCGTTTGGTGATCTTGCTATCCAGCCGATGGCTAGCATGCCAGTTCGAGAATACATTGCTCGCCGCGTAAGGTGGTTGCGAGTCAGGAAATGGACTGTCATTCTAGCGACGATGGTAGAACCAGGTGTTGAGCCTCTGTTATGTTCGGCGTACGGTGCCTTTGCACTGACTACTCTGCCATACTTCCACGAAAAGCTTGGAGTTCCGCAGACTTGGCTGTCCTTCGCAATAGCTTGGTTTGTGATGGTTGCCGCTTGGATGAGCGTGGACACGGTTTTGTATGCCAGGCTTCACTCGGGAGCCTGTAACGAGCTCGATACAGAGACACCTTCCTTTGCGCGCCCTCCTGCTGGGCAACAGCGACGACCTTTCTCCCAATGGATTTTGGCCTGGCTTGGCCGAGAAATATTGGCCCTACCGATATGGTGCTGGGCGATCTATGGAGGAACGACTGTCGTCTGGCGAGGGAAGAAATTTCGTGTCAACATTGATATGACCGTCAAGGAGATCAAGGAAAGAGGCAAGGCAGCGACGCCGGAAACGGAGAGGGCATGTTCACGAAGTAAAGATAGACAGGACTGATACACTAATACCTAATGCTCCTCAATTATCTTTAGGTTCATGATTCCCTTGCATTTGCACTTTTCACCCCATTGATATCCAGCGGTAGCTTCATTCAGGTAGTCCTGCCATATTTCGGACTAGGCACTAAGAGCAGTCTCCCCTTTCGCCTGTCCCATGCTTGCATGTTTCTCCTTATCAGTTAGGGTATATTCTGCTAGAATATGCTCCATCACATATTGGCCTTTCATTTCTGATTAATTATACTTTGTTACCCAAGAAATACCTGGAAAAGGTTAAGATGGCATTTCTCTGATGGATTGTAAGCCGACTCTGGCATCCCATCCTGGGGATAGTAAGAGTTATGATGCTTGTGTCTGCGCTGCAGCTTGAGGCTTGGACCTCTGTTTTCTAAGGCGCTTCGCTTTGCGCTGGTTAGGCCGGGAATATTAATAATATCTCTATACATGTGCCCTCTTTCATCGAGTGCTACGCTTATAGAGATCTTAATGCTTATTTGTAAGCCTTGCTATTGCGATATTAGTGGTGCGAATGCTACGGGCGTTGGCGCCCTGTTATAAAAATATGTTCATAAATGCAATATACTTAGACTGACCGTTATATTTTTCAAAACCTGCTGCGTATGGAACGTAAGCAACTGTCGCATAAGACGCCGGGCGTTTCGATTGAAGCGACTGTGTTGTCTGCTTGTTTCCGGCTGGCGCGTGTCCTGCCTATGGTGTGCTGCCCATGAGGCTCAATAGGCGCGACACAATTGCGGGGTGTAACCACACAGCTGGAATATAATTCCTAGATTCGTCTTTGCTAAACGCCGTGGCTTATGGCACTGCGCCTCGTGTGTAGGGGAGTGCAGTACTGGACCCCAATCTATGAGAAGGCTAAGAGCCTCGCCACCGGGAGAGGGAGAGATAAAATGTTAAAAGATCTCGATGCGTCCGTTGAGTCCAGCTTAATTCTGGCCAACATATCGTCCGTGATCTTACTTATTATTCTCGTTTGCGTGGAGCACAGCGTCAGACCGACCGAACTAAATCATGGCACCGGACCAGTACACACTAAACCGCCGAACGACGGCAGGCTCAGAGTTCTTCGACAACCAACGCAGTGCCCATCGAGTGATCCTAGTACGGAAAGGGGCCGATCGCTTCAACCCGTTTAGGCATATTCCTTGGATTTCTGATCATCTCAAGGATGTCGAGGCTGGGGCCCAGCGACCCTCTCAAGGATCAGATCAAAGTAAGAACTAAGAATGAATCTCATTGGATCACTCCAGAAGCTGAGACTAATAATATTGCATTACGATAGAGTTTAAGGTCCACCGGATAGGAGAGTTCAAGTTCGAATGGCCCGTCCCCGAAGAAGCCTTCACCGTTCCCAATCAGTTTCAGAGAACAATACTCACCTCCTGGATCAACGTCTTCCTGGTCTGCGTACCCATCGGGTTATACCTCTCCTCGAGGGGAGACTCCCCCGAGTCGTTCATCTTCAACTACATAGCCGAGTTTCCACTATGGTTCATGTGCGACTATGCGCTAGAAGAGATGGAGCGCTATATTGGCCCGACGCTCTCGGACCTCCTCGACATTTTCACCAATAACACCGTCCAGGTGATTTCCAGCTTCCTCCTGCTAAAAGCGAACAAGGTCTCGATACTGCAGACATCTCTCGTTGGCGGTATTCTGAGCAACATTCTGATGCTCCTCGGCCTGAGCCTCCTCATCGGTGGAGGTAACCAACCCTTCCCTTTGTCCCTCCTTCTCGCTACTGATTGAATTTCCTGTGTTTACACTTTGAGCTATGTTTTATCTTCTTCTGCTCTTATCCTTTATAGAAAACATGATACTGATTCGTTGTAGTGTCCAACCACGAGCAGCAGTTCAATCGCGTTGGCGCACAAGGGTCATCTAGCCTCCTGTCCATTGCCGCCACCAGTCTTCTCATCCCGGCAGCCGTGAAGCAACTCGGCCAGACAACGCAAAAGAACCTCGTCTTGCAGTCACGTGGTGCAGCCGTTGTCCTGCTGTTTGTCTTCTTCACCTATACCTTCTGCCAAATGGTGACACACAAAAGAATCTACCAGAAATCATACAGGCGGGTCCAACATACACCCAACGATCTGAACCAAGGTAACCCTAGCCCTTCCGCCTGTTCTGCAGACGACAATGTGGGAGCCATCGAACGCTCCGCCACCGCAACCGGCGCACAGACTGCCCTACCAGCTATCGAGCTCGTCGTCCGCCGAAGCGGGCCTAGTATACCCCCTCTCCCCAATCCTACCGAGTCCATGAGAGAGGTCGCCGAACCGGAAAACACCAATATCAATACCGAAATTCGCGGGCCGCACTTGCACTTCGGCGTGGCGGCGAGCGTATTTGTCGTAACCATCGTGCTGCTGTACTTTTGCATCGATGGGACGGTGAACAGCCTCTCAGAGCTATTGGAGAAGAAGGCGCTGTCGGAAGCGTTCGTAGGGCTGATCTTGCTACCGATCCCGAACTGCGACTTTGCACCCGTCTCGCTGGCGATTGATGACAGCCTCGAGCAGACAATGAAGTATACAGTGGGGCGTAGTATCCAGACGGCCCTGCTGGTGGAGCCGATGGTGGTGCTGACCGCGTGGTGGATTGGTATTGGGGGTGTGTCGTTGGCGTTTGATGGGTTTGAAGTTGTGAGTTTGTTCACGACGATTTTGCTCTTGAACTTTTTAGTTGTAGACGCAAAAGTGCATTGGGTTCATGGTGTCCTGCTTCTTGCTGATTGGGTTTTGATCGGAATAGCGGCGTATTTTGTGACGCCTGAAGTGTCGAATTGATTTTGATTCATCTCTATTGCAAACAATTCGAGCAAGGTTGTTCCCGTACGAGTTTCTTAATTGCTATTCAATATCAGATCCATAGTTTCCCCCGTCTACGAGGTCTACGAGACGTCGAGGTTAGGGGGGCAGAGGAGGAATAGAGTGCTTTTAGTATGGTATTAGCTGGTCTACTTACGTGCTACTCACTATTGTTAATATTACAGTTTAAGGTAGGTTAAATGGATCACAGAAGTGGTTGACTTGTACGAGAGCTTGTTATTCTTCAAGTAAGGGTATTATTACTTCTTGATATAAGCTTAGGCCTCCAAGCAGACTGAGCCGAAAGCTCACTTGATTCTTTAGCAAAGTAAGAATCAACCAATACTACTTATAAGAAGCTAGTACCCGCCCCATGCATGGACAGACAGAGGCGCTCTGCGATTCACGTGACCGTAAATAAAACACTTTGGTAGGGTGTATGACCAGTACGTGTAGCTAAGAACCCTTCTCGAGTTTATGATTCGTCGCATTAAGCGTCGGTGGATTGTAGGCCCGTGGCGCATGCATGGGACAAACATGGGATGGAACAAATATAAGACTAGAGGTAAACCTATAAAGCCTTTGTTTCTAACTTCTGAATTGAAATGCAAGATGACTACATTGTAGCACCTCGAAACGTCTGTACTTTTACTTTGCTTCCATCGAATGTGTCCAAGATGGCGGAAGCAATCGGGATCGCATCTGGGATCGCTGGATTGCTCAGCCTCACAGTAACAGTTATCAATATCAGCTACCAATACGTCTCCAATGCCCATGGTGCATCCAAAAGCATCTTGGCGTATCTTCAAGAATTGGCGAGTCTCAAAAATCTGCTAATCAAGCTGGATGAAATAGCACACAGTCTAGACACAATCGAAATATTCAGGGAATGCTCCCCAGCCTTGCTCTCAATGACTAGTATTAGTCAATGCCAGATCGTTCTAGATCAGCTCTACTCAAAGCTGCAAAATCAAAGTGCTGGAAACTTACTTGTATCACGCTTGAATCGATTATCATGGCCATTTGCAGAGGTAGAAACTCGTCGGCTTATCGAAACAATACACAGGCATCGGAGTATTTTCGAGACAACCCTCTCTGCTAACGGACTGTACGTCTAAAATTATCTAAGTTGTGGAGCAAGCAGGCTAAATATTTAAGTATAATTGGAGCTATGATGCTACGAGAAGTCAAAGGCTTGAAACATGACTTGCGAGGTATGAAGTGTAATACCACACATGTAAGGTGGCTTAGTCTGACCGAAATGACCCATTAGAAGATAAAGACGAAAATATTTTGAATTGGCTCTCGTCATCAAATGTGGAAGAGAAACAGAAGGACGTTTTCGCAATGTATCAAGCAAATACCGGGCTGTGGTTGCTGAATAGTTACCAATTTCACCAATGGCGGGACGGATCTGATTTAGTTCTTTGGTGCCATGGAGATCGTGAGTACAATTATTACAGGTTGTCAGCGAAGTAAATCACATGTTAACATTAGATATAGCAGGAGTGGGAAAAACAGTTATGACGTGCGTCAAGAATATTCTTGTCGCTTTTACGTGTGGTTGACGTATAGAATTACTAGGTCAATCGTTATAAATCATCTATCAAGTATGTTCACGAAACAAAATGTCGGAATTGCGTATCTCTATTGCGACTATCAGGATCAAACGGATCAGAACCCGGAAAATCTCACGGCAAGTCTTGTCAAGCAATTAGCTAGAAAACGAGGAGTTATGCCTCCTCGACTGGAGGAATATTACAACAAGTTCTCCAGAGGTGGCAAGCGCCCTGATTTGAAGGAGCTCACTGCACTACTATTACAACTTTCTAGTTCCTTTCTGCAAACATATATCGTAGTCGACGCGCTAGACGAATGTGAGTCTACAGTACGCAGAAAACAGTTCTTGTCTATAATTCAAGAGATGGAGGACGCAAAGATTAAGCTTTTCGTTACAAGTCGCTCTCATCCTCTAGATATCCGAAAGGCATTCGATAGAAGGTCTCAATTAAATATAGTTGCAACTGAACAGGATATCCGGGAATACTTGGCAAGCAAGCTTGACGACGATCATGAGCTTACTAATCTCATCAGCCCTAACCTGAGAGATGACATTCTATCAAATATCACAAGAAACGTACGTGGCATGTAAGTTTACTCTCCAAATCATGTTTGCTATTAGTTTTCCTGTTGAATAATGTAATATTTATAGGTTTTTACTCGCTCGTCTACATATCGAGAGCATCCGTGATTCAACAACTATCAAGGAGATTCGACATGCGCTCAAGATAATGCCAACCCAGTTGACGGATACGTACGACAAAGCAATTGAAAGAATACAGCGGCAGCCAATACCCCATGTCACTCTCGCACGGCGAGTCTTATCTTGGATTGCATGTGCCAGAAGGCCACTACTTGTTGAAGAACTACGCCACGGGCTTGCGGTCGAATTTGGCGCACCAGTTTTGGATGGCGAGAATCTATGCGACACAAGGACAATGGTCATGGTATGTGGCGGGCTCGTAACTATCGACAGCGAAAGTAACACAATTCGCCTCGCGCACTTCACGATCCAAGAATACTTTCGGGGCCTGCCCTCCAGCCTGTTCCCTAATGTTGAAGAGGACGTTTCCAGGGCTTGTTTAACATATTTGCTCTTTGACGCATTTGACTCTGGAACATGCGACGATGATGGCTCGTTAGATGCTCGTGTTGAAGCATACCCATTCCTCAGATATGCGGCTCAACATTGGGGAGACCATCTTAGGGGCGCCCCGGAGCATGAACTCAAAGGTACTGCAATAATCTTCCTGCAAAATGAACCGAAATCCTCTTGCGCAACACAAATAGAGTACCGATCACCTTTAGGTTACCCTGGATCAAGCCAAGCGTACTATAAAGGTCTCACTGCTCTTCATATGGCAGCAAATTGGAACTTAGCGTGGCTGGTGCAGTGTTTGCTACAAGAAAATGGAGCTGATATTGACGCTCCGGACTATGATGGACGAAGGCCCTTACACAAACCTTGCCGGGAAGGGCATGAAGCTGTGGTACGGGCACTTCTGGAAAATGGAGCAGACATGTCGCTGCAAGATCACTATGGACGAACAGCGCTGCGGTTCGCGGTTGATGGTGGGAAGGTAACAACAGGACGGTTGCTACTTGAAAAGGGAGCTGATATCAGCGCCTTGGTTGATTACCATGGTGGTACAGCACTACATTGGGCCGCTAGAACTGGGAATGAGATGATGACTCAAATTTTGTTGAATGGTGGGGCCAACATCGCCGCAAGATGCTACGACGGACAGACACCACTGCAGTATGCGATTCAGGGTGGGTACGGAGCAATAGTACGACTACTCTTAGAAAGAGGAGCCGATAAAGCCGAGGAACGCGATAGCTTGCAGACAGCTCTGCACCGAGCTGCCCAAAGCGGGAAAGAAAAGGAGGTGGTGAGATTAGTCGACGAGGGGGTTGATTTAGGCTCTATTTCTGAAGGTGGAACAACAGCATTGCACCTTGCAGCCTTTGGAGGGCACGAAGAAATTGTGAAGTTTCTCTTAGAGAAAGGCGCTGATGCTTCGGCAGCGTCGGAAGACAAAAGGACGGCGTTGATTCGGGGGGTTGAAGCTGGCCACGAAGGGGTAGTACGGCTGTTACTAGAACATGGTGCTGATCCAGAAGCGCGAGATTGCTATGGACGGATGGCAGTGCACTGGGCTGCAATGTCAGGGTATGAGGCAGTGATGTTGTTATTGTTAGATTACGGGGCCAGCACTACAGCAGAAGATGCTCATGGGAGGACGGCATTACGAAGGGCCGCTGAATGCAAGCAAGAGGGAATGGTGGGACTATTGACGTCAAGGACCGTGAGCTAACTAAGACATCATCTTTTTTCCCTTTCTTACATGAGCAATTAAATTTTCGTTTAAGTGCCTTGACTTACAGGATTGCCTTTCACGCGCTCTAGTACTAATAGGGCTAATAGTCCTAAGGCATTATTAAGCATGGTTATAACACTTTCACCTGTAGTTATTGCTGCGTATGCTCATGAAGCAGGTCTTGCAACATGATAAAAGAAGCGGGACTATCTAAGTTAAATTTAATAAGCGCGTGTGGAAAAGGGAGGCCGCACAGCGTGTGGGAGACAAGGTACCGTGACTAGCGCAGGTCCGTGCAGGCGCAAGTAACTTAAAGCTCGGTTCTGTATTTCGTAGTTGTAGCTATCTTCCCTCATTACTCAAGCTTTCGGTTGTCATGCCTAATAAACACGCAGGATGACCCCACTGGCATGTGGTCATATTGTCGTCATCGGTCACAGCTTCAGGCCACTCCATGACCAGAGGGAAGCGGTCTTCCTTAGCATACACGTAAACACCAGCGAGTATGCCATGCCGCCTCTTTCAAGCCGTTCGTCGGGGACTGCAAGACTTTCAATCCCAATTTGAGGCTTGGGATCCCAATTGGGATCGGGAACAGCAGGCCCAGCCCTGGTCTCTGCCCTAGCATCCCCATCAAGCTCGAGAGTGTCCTTGTCAGGCTTGCACGTGTCATCATCAGGATATAGATCAGCCCACCGGCTCATGATTAACATGGAAGTCAGCCAAAGCTCACCTCGAAGCAACCATCGCACCAAAGCTAGCTACAGACTTTCAAGACTACGCAGACTAATTTCTGACGGTAATTCCAATTTAGTCGCAGTATAAGTCACCCTCTCTTTAAGAAGTGCCGCAAGAATTGTGGTTTCGAGATCATAGTCTAGCTCCGAGTCCTCCGAGTCTTTCGCGGCGGCGGAATCCTTCTGAACCGGAGTGCGTTCTGAAACGGATAAACAGTGGAGGCACAGACAGTATGAGAACAAAGTCTAGTTTGGAAAGAAGTGGTAGCGAGAGCAGTGGAACAGCAGTAGGAAGCTCGTGAAACATTGGGAATTGGCTCAGGCTGCCACTCAAAGTCATCACGGCAGATAACTCTGCCCTGAATTGCCGTTGACTTTTGAGCAGCTGAAGGGATCTAAGGCTCACATGATCTGAGCAATCAGAGCGTATGACAGAGCACAGATAAGAATGTTACACGGCATGCAAGTGTCAATAACAGCGCCGCCGAATAAACAAACTAGGACAGACTGCCGGTTCAAAGCCCCTCTTCCTTGCTGTCATATTTTCAGCCTCACTTCGAACCATTCGTTCTGGGACCTCTCATTCCGACAGCCTCACTTCGATCCTGTCACTTGACTTGCATTACTTCAAGGCCTGACTGCAATGCCCCAAATCTGACCGCCTCTTTGTGATAAACCACCGTCCAATCCCTACGAGAATATGAGCAGACCTCACCTTGCCTTAAGTTGCCTTAAGCTGTCTGCTGGTACTCGGTGGTCAAAATAATTATCGCTTGGCGAGGTTTTCTTGCACAGCCCTTTTGACGTGCTATCAAATACATGGGTCCAATACCCCGTTAACTATGTGCCTTTCCCCGTACCTTCAATTTGCCCAGTTCAAGCAGCGCATTCCCATCCAACTGATATTAGGTGTTTCATACCATCTTTCGCAACCCTCAACCTCCATCAGCCTCTGTTCCAGCCAAATAGCCACCAAAACCTCGAAGTCATACACAGATTTAAGCTAAACACAGCCCTCAAACCATGAATCCGTTCACCAGTAATCATGACGCTGTCAAAAACCTCCAGCCACTAGAAGGCGTCCTTGCAGACCTTGCCTCAAAATCGACAAACACCGCTCCCGATAAAGGCGAACCCACGAATTCCACTGCATCACCTCTAGGCCCGAGACAGGATCCAGCTGGTGCAGCAACGACTTCGTCTGAGGGCGACATGGCCGGCTCCAAATGCGAGATCATGACCTTCTACAACCATTCTACGCATCCTTCCGAGCGTCATGCTCGGTGGTCCGAGTTCCAAGACCCAGTCGTTGAAGAGAGACGGCTCCAGGAATTAGGAAAGACATTCGCTGTCATTCACCGCCAGTCCAAGGTCGAAAAAGATGACCTCGTCTCTTGGGTCACCACCTCCATTGAGGCGCAAAGCCCGCGGCTCAGGACGGTACTTGATACCGTCTTTGGCGATTACCCCTCGTGGTATCCGGACGGAAGTCCCTATGCCGTCGCTCCTCCATTCCAGCCCTACGTGCATAGATGGGAACCCTTCCTGGAGGCCGGCAAACAAAGAAATCTGGATGAAAAGACAGCCCAGGAGCTCCAACTTCTCCGCCACGAGCTGGAACCCCGCATCGAGGGTCACTTTTCCGTCCTGGACAGGGTCAGGAAGACGGGCGCCGTCTCGTTTGAGAACCTGTGGCTGATTCTGAGTCCCGGCTGCCTCATGATCACCCGCAAAGAGGGCCCCACACGTGTCTCCAAACTCGTCCAGGCCAGCTTCATTCCCGCCACGACCAGAGAGCCGGCTCGCTATGAGTTGACGCTGGCTTATGTGGAGTGGAACGGAGTATGCTGCGGCATCGCCGCCGCTTGTGAGCCCATTGTCGACTACAAAGAATCTATTTCAGTGGCCAAGTTGCCCGTCTACCCGGTCGGGTTCGCTGCACAATGGAAGGAGACGGAGCAAAGCCTCATTGCTCGAGGCAGGAAATTTGAATCGCTTCGTGGATACCACATCAAGATGTGCGAGGGGAAGAAATACACGCTCGAGATGCATCCTATTCAAGGCTGTCTCATGGAGGTAGAGAAGCCCGTACGCGTCCCCGTCTCATCATCCCCCTTCAGCGTCACTATAACAGATGATTATCACACGCCAATCCTGACATGAAGAAAATCTGTTTCTGTTCGGAAGGGTGAGCAGAGCTGCTTTACCAGCGGTTGTGGGTGAGTCAAGGTGAGCAAGGGTGAGCTGAAGGTGAGATCGAAGGCGACCTGTTTCGGCTCCTCGGCTACACCTGCCACTAGTAAAAATTGGAAAACTCCAGTCATGGTTTCTTTCGGAGCCGATTCTGGATCCCTGTTAGCCAGAACCGCATCCCCCTGACTTTAGCGAACTTCACAAATTCAACCTCATTGTACACGAACACGTAGCGTTAATCCTGTCATTCAACTCCTCTCTACCGCAAGAAGCTATATTCAAACACACACGATACTGCCTGTAGTCGCTGTCGAAAGATAATTCTGTATGGTTTCGAATGTCCGAACGAACAAGAGCACAAACCCGAGGTGCCAACCCCCAGTGCTCCCTACACGTTACCATTCATACGAGACGAGTTGCAATCCTCTTACTAGCAGGGTTATTCCAGAGAATGGGAATGCAATGTCCGGTGCCTCTCCTAGGCAAGGTACTATTCATGCAAGACCGGGCAAGATATCGAGGGTTACGACAGCTAGTGTGAAATCACAGCATGGGAAGATCCATACCAATGCTCCGTCTGCCCGAGGAGCGGAGAATTTCATGCAAGCAGGCAAAGCAAGTGCAAGGCAGAATCATCTCCGCAGCAGAATTGTATTAACGGAAGGGTTTACGGTTACTGGAGAGCCTGTTGGCTGTCGTGGGATTCATGCAGCGGCGAGACTGGACCAAGGGAAGATTCATGGTTAGGTTTAGCAAGAGAGCTATGCAAGCAACACGGGACAGAGGTGCGGAGATCATGCAGCAAGCCAGGCAGCAAGCCAGGCAGTGTCATGTCAGCGGCAGTGCATGAAGGGGGCTGTTGGATGACTTCTGTGTCGGCTGACCCTCTTGTGATTTATGCAGCGGCGAGACTGGGCCAAGGGAAGGACCATGGATAGTTTCAGCAGGAGAGCCACGTAAGCAACACGAGGCAGAAACACCTCGGCAGCAAGCTGCACTGGTGGAGGAGTCTTGGAGTTGCTGTGGTTCCTAAGTTGTTGGGATTTATGCGTGGATGAAGCTACGCCCAGGAAAGGATGGTGCAGCTTTGGACTGCCTTGTATAGCTGAGAATTTCATATAGAGTAGGGCTAGTACCACTATTGCCGTGGTTCATCTAGTGGCGGAGTTACAACAAAGGAGGGGTTGTATCAAGGTTCCCTTCTATATACTTAGGAAGTCCAAAACGTGGCAAGGCAGAATTACATTAGTGGCAAAGTTGCATTAATTAGAGGGGTTTGGGTTTACGATCGCTGATGTAAGTCCTAGCATTTTGAGACTGATGGAAGGAGGATGATATCATAGAAAGAGGCGGTGGTGGTACTCGGCGATGTCCTGCCGCCCAGCATAAGGTGGGTTAGTCCACAGGTGAAAATACCGCGGCGGAGAAAGTTCTGGTAGCGCTCAGCTCGCCCATCTTCTTAGCATGATGTGGACCAATCCACCGGAATATAGAATGCCTGGGAAGGGCCCGTAGCAGCGCTTTAGCTCGACCCTTTAATATAATGTAAATCTGGCTATCGGGAGAAGGATGAGACCCCTTCCCAGCTTACGAAATAACCTAAAAGATAAAAAGGATACGGCAAGACTTAGTGCTATTTAAAATATAATGCTAGGGAGGCAGTACATAATACTATAAAAGTATATTAGCACCTCCAAATATGTGATGCATAATGCATATCCCGTCATTCACGCAAACACCGCCACCAGGGCTAACTATCCAAGATTCGCCGGCCATCAACCCAAATTGGACGCATAAATCAGCCCGACATACTTCTAATTTTTGTGCCTCATCTAAATAACATTATAAGCCACGCTATTAGCCAATACACTAGCCTAATCTATCAGTTAGCTGCCGAGGACAGAATCATCACATCGAAGACCCTTCCCACAGCAGTTTCATGCGTCGTAAGCAATTATTGGAATATGCGATATCTCGGCGAAAACACAGCCCAGCTGGCTATAGAATAAGATCCGAAATATAAAGCTTTACGCAAATTCTTAACTAAGCAAACGAAGCATATTGCAACATTTAATGCTCTCGATACCGAATATTGCTAAATTATTGCCGAAATGTCAGCTAATCGCCTACCACGAAGCACACGGCTACAACTTAGTAGAGAATTTAGAGACTTGAAGGAGAGAAGAAGTAAGGCGACTATTGAGTTGCGTCAGGCTACGAAGTCCGCAGGCAGCGAGGGAGCTGCAATAAAACAAGACCTCGAGCAGTGGGGCGTAAAAGAGAAGAAGGTCACAGAGCGTATTGAGAGGTCCCGTTAGTGCAATGACCATCGCATTATTGATACCATCGTGCAATTATATTGCATAGCCTCCCTCCCCTTTACAGGCTGATCACAAGTTCTCGCCGACTGTCGTCGATAACGGGCACCACTATGTCTCCTCATAAACTTATCGAAGTCCCTCTGCCGCAACAGAATCTGTACCAGTTGCTGAATATCAGGAGTGGCCTTCTCAGGGCCTTTCGAAACGGCCAAAAATTGGGGATGATATATCATACAATCTCGAGCTCAAACTGCCACCAATTTCGGAGCACTTTAACCTACCAATCAATCCCGAAGCATTGGACATCTGTTCTAGCAGGGCGGCTCCAACCCGTCACGACGCTGCTGACAGCCGGTGTGCACGTGACCATTAGAGGCTTTTGTGGCTAGACCTGGCGAAGTTTTGTGGCTGTGCAGTGTGGCTAGTTGGCTTCGATCTCGGCGGGTATGCTTCTTCCCCTACAAATAGCAGCTTTTCGCCTTGACGTTAAAGTCCACACCATCTGTTGGTTCAAACCTACAGATATCTTGGCCTGGTTCTTGTATTTCTCTTTAGACTGTCCTTTCCCCATTTGAGATACATGATGCCATTTGAAACGCGACCCGTCAACGAATCAATACGGGAGATCAACGACAGTTCCTAGGTCATCGGGGACAGGATCCTCCTCTCTCGACAAAGCTCGCCTTCGTCTGGCTCCATGTGGAGCGATGGCAAGGGCTCATTTTACGTCATTTCTGAGGCTCCTTACCCACTACCGCCATCTCGACCGTTGTCAGCCACAGCACGCATCGAGAAGGTCTATGATGCTGGTGGGGTATCAGCAGTCTGGAGCATCGGCGGCGCCTTCTGCAAAGTCAAAATTTTGGATTCGGGCGCAACACGAGAACACGTTACGCTAGACTATCTCCACAGCAAACGCTACTTGAGCTTTGCAATTCCAGAAGTTCGCTACCAGGCAGAATACGATGGTCGATACTATATCGTCCTGAGTGGATTGACTGGCCAGACTCTCACTCAGGCATGGCCTAATATAGACGAGGCAATGAAGCAATACTATGTTTCTCGAATTGTGAATGTTTGCAAGGAGCTGGCAGGATGGCAAGCAAATAGTATTAGCGGCGTCGATGGCCAGTACTTATCGGATCGATTTCTCACTCGGTCCGGGTTTCCCAAGGACTGTAGCCCTCGAAACCTCCAGAATAATTGCGAGGATCTAGGGATGGATTGCTCTATTTTCGTCTTCTATCACTGCGATTTGGGGCCTGGGAACATAATTGTGAACCCTACGGACGGATCAATGGGCATTATTGATTGGGAAACGGCTGGATTTGTTCCCAAGGAATGGATAAGGACTAAGTTCTGTATTTCAAGTGGGCTGGACCTACCGGGCGATGACCAAGAATCGCGAGTAGATTGGCGAAGACGGGTTCAGAGGCATTTAGAGGGGGAGGGGTTTCTCGAAATTGCAAATCAATGGATGACTTGGTGGAGCAATGAGGACTAATGGGGTCTAATTTCTGTTTATTCTGAAACATTTCTAGCAGATAGGCACACTCTAGTGAGAGCCTCGCCCCTGATAGAACCTGAAATCCTTCCTATCAAGCTACGTGCTTCGACCAGGTTCTTTGCTATTCCGATCAGTCATACACTAGAAGCTGAATTATGTGAGAAATTCCCCCAACTATAGCCAACAGATACCTACATAGAAAGGAGATTCTTCTATTTAACAGCCGTGGCAAGCCTCTTGCCACACGTGCTTCCATCTGACTTCGTTCCAGTGCAGTTTTTGGCTCCAGTGACGTTGTTATACCCGCAGTCAGGACAATTGACACTGTCGATTGGCTGGCTTGGAATAGAGGCTGCCATTTGACTCGGGTTACTTGGGGTTGACTATATATAGGTAAGCTTCTTGGTATAAGAGAATGCATTCGAGAAAGAGATACCTACCAAATGCTTTTGGCGCAAATGTATTGAAGCTATAGTTGTGCCCGGGGGGTTGAATATAAAAATACACGAGATCCAGGAGATCCAGGACTTTATATAGTAAGCCATAACGGCGGCGCACCGAGTATAGCACGTTTAAACCCCCCCCCC
>QYAJ01000264.1:0-32790 GCA_003988865.1 Phialocephala sp. D728 | reverse complement strand
TCCTGTACGTCGATGCCAGGTTGGCCATGCTCGTCAGCGTGTCTGGGTGGTCCACTCCGAGCTTCGTCTTGCTCGTCTCCATGACTTGCACCTCCAACTTTTCAGCATCATTCCACCTGCCATTCAGGCTACACGCCAAGCCCATCATTGCTATCCCATTTAGAGTATCACTATGCTCATCACCGAGAATATTCTTGCGAACTTTCATTACATGAACTGCCATATTCTCTGTCTCCACACCTTTTCCCATTCTCAAGGCATACCATGCTGCTTTGTATAATACCGAGGCCCAGTCCAGTAAAGAATCTTGGTCCTTTGGCCTCTGTGCTGCTGCCGATTGTGCGTGTGGGAAGAGTGCCTGACACCTTTCCCAATTCTCGTACTCTCCCGTTGGAAGCTCTGCGTCAAGATTCTTGATAAACTCATGCTTCCACCTCCCTGTCTGCCCGTGAGCTTCAAGCCATTTCCGCGTTGCTAACTGCACTAGGCCGTGCATTTCGAATGTTGTGCCGTCTTTATTAGCGGAGATGAAAGAGAACTGTCGCAAGATTGAGACGTCGTCCTCGAACTTATCATCTGCACTAGACTGTGATGTATCATCTTCATCGTAGTCGTGTTCAGCATCATAATTCGCCCAACTACCCTCATTGTTATATTTTGGGTCTTGCGTTGAGTCTCTCTGCTCGTTTCGGTTTCTGAGGATAGTGTCCGGGATGCCTTGCCGGTCGAAAAAGCTCATTAGTGACAGTAGTTCAGCTGCTGATCGTCTAGTGGTTTGGATATACTCGAACGAGATCTGCCATGTGATGATTATACAGTTCTCCGCCTCCCAATCTCGACGGTCCATACCGCCTTTTTTACCAAGAAGCCTTTCTTTCTTGCGATCATTCTTTTGATAATCTTGGAGGTACTGTCTCACGGAATAACGCGACCCCTGCTCGCGAATATATGCAGCAGCTTGAGTAATGGCAAGTGGTATTGACTCCAGTTCCCTGGCGAGGTCATCAGTGCCGTCATCGTCGACCTCTGGCCCTACTTTTCGCCTAAAGAGTTCTAGTGCTTCTCTCTTCTCCATTAAATCGACTTTGATGATATCGTCATGTCTAACCAGTTGTAAGGCCGCCTCTCCGCTTCGTGATGTTATGAGAATCGATCCGTGCGAACATTGCGGCAGGTATGACACGAGCGGCCGTGAGTGCCCGCCCTCTATGTCGCCTGTGTCCCCATCTTGTCCGCTCTTTCGAGCTTTGAGGAAGCCGGCGTCATCCACATTATCAAGTATAAGAACCCATTTCCCCTTCCTATCATCGCGTAGCCAGTCGTGCACAAGCTGGAAGATATCGGCTTGTGGATTCTTTCGTCCAGAGATCTTCACGCAGTTTGCAATATCTCGAAAGCTCTGCTCAAACCGGGCAGCATTGCTTGCGTGGACCCAGAAAACCCATGTCTTCGGCGAGCGGTCTCGAGTTCGATAGGCGTATTCGATGGCGAGTTGCGACTTGCTTCAAAACAGTCAGCAGTCTAAATTAATAAGAGCAGTTGCGCTCGCTTAACCTTACCCGATGCCGCCCAAGCCAACGAGTGCGGTCCGAGATCCCAAAACAGCGCATTTCTGGTGAATCTGCTCAAGTATCGCTCGCTCGACGAAGTCTGTGTCACGACTAAAGGGTATGACGATCGACGGGTTGGGTGGAGTCTCTGGTCGCTCTGCGGGTGGGGACGTCATTAGCGCGGGGTCAGCTTGGACCTTTGCGACTCACCAGGAGGGGCATGGTGATGGAACTGAGTATTGACGGGACCATTGAATATTCCACCTTGGAGGCCGGAGTTGCCTTCGCCAAAAGATATCGCGGATGCCATTACAGTAGAGGTTTTGCGACGAAGTGGTAGCAGTAGCTGAGTGTCTCGATGTCGTTGGCCATCCTTCAGCCGCAACGACATGCGGCTACCTCCCAATCAGAATGACGGCGCTTTCAGGACCTCAGCTCATGTTTAGGACTTCGTCGACGCGTGCTTCTGTTACCAACAAACACAAATGGCGGATCCTCTCGGCATTACCGCAAGTGCCGTCGGTATCATTGTACCAGCCTTACACGGCACACGACTTCTTCTAGAAGATCTGCAGCAGCTTAATGATGCACCTAAAACCATCAAGCGTCTAATTGACGACGTCCACTCGGTTTATATAACACTCGAATTGCTCCAAGGAGTAGAGGATGGAGATTGGAAGTTACTCGGCCAAAGCGTAGCAGATCAATCAAAGGCGATAATTAGCAGCTGCACACAAGCTTGCAACATTTTCAAGGCCGATCTACAAAAGTGGACAAGACACTCAGAAGATGGAAAGCTGACATGGCTAGACCGAGCAAATGTGGGATTCTTCAAGAAAGACCAAGCCAAGGCCATGTCGGAGCAGCTTCAAGGCTGTAAGCTTGCTATTAATCTCATCGTTGGTGTTGCAACCTTGTAAGTAGTTCTGGTTCTGCTAATGTAGTTACAGGACTGACCTTCTTATAGGTATAGTTCTGTCCGTAGTAGTCATATCACGGAGGAGATAAAGAAAACAATATCTACAAAGCAGGGTGAAGTTAAAGGTGCGATCACTACAGCAGATCGACAGCTGGTAGTGTTAGAGAACAAGCTGGAAGAGCTGAACCTTAGCAGCGATGATGACGACGCAACTGGATCCAGTCAAGGCAAAGCTGAGGTATTGCGACAACTTGAGGAGGAACTCAAAGGGGTGAAAGCGTCGCAGAAGCTGCTGAATGAGCTGCTGTCTAAGTCGCAGGAAGAGGCTATTGCGAAGGCCGTAGGGAATCAGACCGGTTTAATCACAGTGAGCTTCGGTGCTCAGAACTCGGGCTTTCAAGCTGGGAACATCAACGGCGGAGTTGGTGGAATCAGTTTTGGAGGACAGTAAGCATATGATAACATTATGAAGGCCAATTGATATATTTATTAATTGAAATGGTGACATCTTCTAAGCTTCAATAAGTCCAAAGATTCTCAAGAGATCAATACATGGCCCGCGTCGTGCAAGTTGTCCTTTCGCTAGTGAAGATGTTCATGCTCACAACAAGCACTCCCTAGAATAGAGCAGGATCTCGCAGACTCGCAGTATGTCCTCCGCGCCCGGATACGAAGGGAGAAAATCGTTCGTGACAAATTGGGGTGTAAAGCCCTCCTAACCCTGCACCTTCAACTCCCTGATGTCTTTGGTGATCTTGATACGTTTGTGCGGTAGGACACATTCGCGCCGAGTTATGCCAGTGCGACAACTAAGTTTTCGTCGACGTCGCCGACCTTGTCGCTCACCTTGTCGCTCACCTTGTCGCTCGTAGTTGAGGAAAGGATTCTAATCAGTTGATGAGAAGAACGAGGAATTATAGATATGATCAGAATTCGTGTGGCAGGTACCGCAGAGTGCTATTGCGTTCTGTGAGGGTTTGGTTTCTCCTGGAAGTCGATCTGACTATCTATCAGGGCGTCGTGGAACTGCGACGAAGTCAGATGAGCCCCCGCTGAGCCCATGTACTACTTACAGTGTTATATCTGCTGCCGATAACATGGCAGACATCCGCGGGTGTCGCTGAACAATGCCAGCATTATTGTATTGTTCACTCACCTGCGCCTTGGTGTAGTTGTCGAAGTCGGACATAAGGCACTTGAAACCCGAGCGCGGGGCCGGCCTGCATCGCTGCTGTCATCTGCGACTACACGTTTTCGCTTAAGACCTGAAGAAGGCGTTCCGGATGGGATTCCTAGGGTGAGGAGAATACGGCTTGTGGTGAGGGAGGGTAGATTGTAGGACGTGCTTGACCGGATACGATTCAGATAGCGTAACAGCTTTCTGCCCAATGATTACATAAGCAGAACTTACCTCGTAGATATGGTGGCACGTGCGGTGTTATTCCCTACCAAGATCGTCGCTCGCTTCGATCCGAGGTACTAATCGACGTGGTGATCCTGTATGAATCTGCACGCCATAGCCGCCACAAGGCTATTGTCGATCTCCCGCATAGTGGGGAGGCTTCAGAGCTCGGATAAAACTCTTTTACAACTATTAGGGATGTTATGCGCTTGGTGGTGGAGCTGTGGTAGAGGAGATCTGTTGCGCTATGAAAAGAGACTCTTTGCTAATCAGGCGTAAGGGCGAATATGCGAACGTGATTTCCTAGGGAGAAGGGCTCAGGGTGTTCGGGAATGGCCACGGCATATAACTTACAAGGAAATAGAGGAGATATCGAGGTGTGGACAGATTTTAAGAGTCTTGAAGTCAAAGTACCGATAGGTTTTTCCGGCACGTAGGGTTTTCCGGCACGCAGGGATGGACGTTATTTTAAAAAAAAATAAAAAATAAATAAAATAAAAAATACTATTTAAGGCTTAAAAGGCGGGAAAAGAGTACCTTTGTGACGAATATCAATCACCAAGGCATACAAAGGGTTAGGATTGCCAGATTAGAACTAGCGCCTTCCATGCTTTGTCTTGCAGGCTCAAAGGAAGCGATACTAGCTCCTTTTGAGGCTATTGCGCTTGTATATTAAATAGGCTCTCCCCATACCTTTTTCTAGAGGTTATCTGTAAGGTGTCAGGCCCTTGGGAGCTCGAGGCTAGGCCTCGGCTGGGCTGTTGTACGGAGAGGGTACGGTGGCTGCCAGGCCCTTGGCCAGGTAGTAGTCAGGTAATTGTTAAGAGGTTGCTATAGTAACCCCTTTGTATCCGCTAGTTAAAAGTATAGTCCGATTCAGCATCGAGCTTACCTTGGTTCTATATCGAGTTCAATAATAGTATATCGCGACTGTATTTTAAGTTATTTAAATAATTTAGTCTATTATATTTTAAACTCGATTTCTTTACGAATAGTTTACGAAACGATACTATATATATATCGACTTAATTACGACTTAAAGAACGTCGAGATCTATACTAAAAAGAAATTATTGAAACGGAATTTATAAAATTAAATATTAAAATGGAATTTATAGAATTAAATATTAAAACGGGATTTATAAAATTAAATATTAAAATAGAATTTATAAAATTAAATATTGGAATAATATCGAAACGATATCGATTTATTTACAAATTAAAAAGAAATGTAAAAATAAATAAAATAATAAAGCTATAAATAAATATTATAAACGAAAGCGATTCGGGGCTTTAAAAGCAAATTATAAATAGGAAATAAATATAGGAATATATAAAGTACTGAAATAAAAAGCAATAAGTTAGAGAGCCAAAGGTATGATATTTAACTAGTACAATAACTAATCTCTGCCCTTCTACTAAAAGGCAGAGTTCTGTATTTATATAGAAGCCCTATAGGCCCCGCTAATCCTTCGAAACGCCCGATAATGCGTAAGAAGGATTTATCGTAACGTTTAGCTTATGCCGATCACCGATCTAAGCTATTTTAGCCTGCCGACGCTTCCGACACTTATTCCAGCCATATTATAAGGTTCTCCCCTCCCAGATATCGTCCTCGATATCCTTTAGGTCGTGTTAAGCCTCATTAACTCCTGCAACGGAACCGACATAGCCCTGTAGCGCCTACGTCCTCTTCGTAAAGGTTTAGCTACTCTATACCCTATATATTGCAGTACAAGAGTGCCCAATCACGTCTATCTATTTTAGCCGCTTATCGGCGCCAAAGAGGTAGATTCGTAGTAAATTACGCATTTAATTATTTCTAAATTATAGCACGTATAAATATAATAGTTTTATAACTATTAATTAGTGGGGGGACGTATACTCTGCAGATATAAAACCTCCTTTAGGGTTTCCCATATGCTAAAACGGGAATAAGGGTTTTATTATTTGTAAATAGCTTTAAAAAGCAGATATTAGTCTACGATTCCCTTATGAAACTTCTCTATTCTTATGCAACTAACTTCCACATCCACTCTTTTACTAATAGATAATAGATTTGTTAACTTTAAAGAACGCGTTAGCGCACGAGATTTTCGAGTAAGTGCCTACGCGCCGTTCTAATTAACTCGAATCTAATTAAATTATATAATTAATTAATGAATTTAACGCGTATTAACCGTTTCGGGCTTAGTCTATAGTTTAATCGATAGTAATTTGCAAATCACGGGTTATTTATATAAATAATTAAATTTTCGACTTATTAATCTTTTCCTTATTAATAATAATAACTTTCTTTTTAGTTTACTATACTTCGAGCCTTTTTTTATTTTTTTTTTAAAGTTTTATTTTTTAACTTCAACTTTAAATTATTTATTATAACTTCCGTTAACCGCTCGATTAAACGCCGTCGCGTTAATAAACTTAAGAATTAGTTTCGTGAGAGTCGTTGTTTTAAATATTTGAAGAACTTAGTAATGGACTCTAATATTAAATATGTTTTCCGCGATTTTATAAATTGCAATGTTTGCAAAAAGCAAAATGAAAGTTATACTTAAATAAATATTATATTTATATTCATTTTTAATATTAAATTCTTCGATTTTAATTTAAAATAAATTTTTAATTCGCTTTTCGAGAACACGCGCGCTTTTAAGGACAAAGCTTTTATTTTCGCGATTTAGTTTAAAAATCATTTGCAAAGCTATCGATTTATATATAAGAAAATAGTAAATACTAATTTAACTTGGAATATTAATGTTACTAACGAGACTTACGATTTCGTCTATTAAAACTTTAAGCGTTTCAAAAACGTTTATAAGTTCTTGGATTATACTTGTGTTTTTGCTATAGAAATCGTCGAAAATTACTTTAAAGTAAATTATTTTAATTTCGATACGATTTCGATTATTTTTAATAAAAAATATAGAAGTTTTAAAAATTATATACTATTTTTTGCAAGTTTTAGATTAGCTTTCGTAGTAAAGCCGAGAAGAATAATACTTTCTTTTAGCAAAATTATAAGTAAAATGCTTTTATGCGAGAGCTTATTTCTAAAATTCGTTTTTTCCATTTAATTTATTAAGCGATCGTATATTACAACCTTTTCAAATTTTTATTACAGCCTTGCTAATTTATAATAAAATTATATTAAAAATAGAAAGGAAGATAGCAATATCGACGAGTCGATTCGTCGATATTATATTAAAAAGTTTTAATTTTTGGAGGTTTTTATATTTTAAATTTTTAATATAGCATTAAAGAATATTTATTTTGTTTTGAGATACTCGAAGCCGTAGCGCTTTCTTTGTAATAGATAACTTTTTTAAACTATAATTTAATATCTAGAATTTAATATTAGTAATATATTTCGATATAATATTGCGATATTTATTAATAATATTTTAAAAATCACCGATACTACTTCGATAAAGGTTCGATTTTGTCGCGAAATATCTTTAATTATATGGGATATATATATATTTTTAGTTTTTAAAGAAATAATACGCTTATTATAATTTATTATATAAATTATTAATTTTATAAATTTTTACACGTTTCTTACAAATCTTTACGCAATTCTTTAAACTTTATAAATTTTTACACGTTTTTAGACTTAAGTCTCCCACGTCTTTTTTTGACTTTCTTCGATTTGCCACGTTTTCGCGTCGGCATTTTTACGCTAGTTTTTAAGCGTTTTTAAAGTTCGAATACTAGCAGATTATAATTTTTCTTATATATTTATAATAGTTTCTATACATTTTTTAGGTTCGAGTAGACTAGTAATTAAATATTATAATCCGTTAGCTAATTTTTCTATTTTATTAGATATTTGCGTTTTTAATTTCTTTTTTTTTAACTATAATTTAAAATAGCTTTAACCTTCTATTTTTATTCTTTATTTTTCTTAGTAAGTTTAAGATAAATGCCGAAAACGTATCGCTTCGGTTTTTATTTTTTCCTTAGTATATATTTTTTAAAAAAAGATATATAAAATATAAAGTGTAGCTTTTTATATAAACTTGGCAAATCCAATCTATACGCCGCTTTTTCAATATATTTGAGGATTTTGAATAGGCTAATAAATTTAGAAGCCAACTTGCCTACTTTGAGCTTAATATTCTTAGTCGATAAAAGGACCCACGAGTTTACCGAGAAGTGCTTATTTAAGCGATGCTTATTATAGTACTTTTCACGGTTTTATTGCGCCTAGTGCTAAAGATTTTAAAGCTTTTCTCGCTTTTTTTTTAGAGTCTCGGCCTTTTTATATGCAGCTAGTACTTCTCCCAAAACCTTGTCCTTAGAGTTTAATGCCCAAGGCAGTTTCGATAAGTAGCCGTAATATACTCGAAAGGGAAAGTTTTATAAAATTTGATGCTTAGAATTATTATACGTGAATTCTGCAAACGGCAACTTTCTTGCCTAATTATTTTTATTCACGTTATAGTAGCTTCTAAAATAGTGTTCCAAAGCTTAATTTTGCTTTTCTATTTAATCGTTTATTTATAAATAATATACTATAAATAATTTTTATTTCACAAAAAAGTAAAAATATAATGCTAATTAAAATTGTAATATAAATACGGTTCCACAATCCGAAACGATACCGTTAAAAAGCTTAAATACCGAGAAAACGTTATCCCAAAATAGCTATATTAACTTTAGCGAATTAATTATTTTATAGTAAGTAATATATCTCGCCATTTTTAAATATCGGTTTACGATTATTAAAATAGCGTCGAAGTTCTTTCCTTTTAATAAGTTCTTACAAAAGGATAGTTTTATAATGAAGTCTATCGATATTTCTAACTAGGGCCTAAAAGACTGTGGCAGACTGCCGAGTAAGCTATATAGCATATGCCGTTTAGCTTTCACTCGTTAATATACGTCGTATTCCCTTATATAAATCCGTATATCGTCATCTAACTTCTCCCAATAATAGCTTTTTCGAAGCAGTTCCAAGGTTTTATCGACCCCGTAATACCCTGCTAATAGGTCGTTATAATAAAGGAATATAACTTTTGCTTTTAGGCTAGGATCGTTAAATATAAAAAGTTTATTTTTAAAGAATAAAAGTCCTTATTTATCGATTGCCTATAATTCTTCCTTTGCAAAGTTTCTTTTACATTTCTTATTATTTTTAATCTTATAGTATTATTTATTAAATTATTAAGCGATTAAAATAAAGTCCCGAAAAAAGTCCGTGAAAAAAGCGAGTGCAAATTGACTTTTTATCACTACACGAATCTATAATTTAAGAATTAAATATTTGCAACCATTGATTTTTATAATAAATTAAAGAAAGTTATTATTAGTTCCATTAAAAGAACGCTCTATAATAGTATTTATTATAGCCTTCTCGGCGGGTTTATAAAGGTTTCCAAGCTTTAATTCTAAAACGCTATCCCAATTATTCTAATAAAGATTTTTCTACTTTTTTATCGAGGATTTCGTCTAATAAAAAGCTATATAAATGCGATTAATCGTCGGAAATATATTTTATTTAAAGTATTTCCAAATCGCTATTGCGAACTTCTTTTTTAATTTTTATTGAAATGTGGGAAGCTAAATATTTTCTATAAATTCATTTACATTTATATAATCGGGTCTCCTACTTGGAGCATCCGCTAGGTTAATGCTACCCTTTTAGTAAAACATTTCAAAGTTATATATAGTAAAATACATTGCCTATTTTGCATATTTACTATTTAGATTCCGAGTATTTACCCAAAACCTAAAGTTATTATAATTTATTAAAACTTTAATAATATATTAAGACTTTTTTAAATAGTATTTTTATTATTTAAAGTATTTTATAATAGTAAAAAGTTCTCTATTATAAATAAAATAGTTTTACTTTATAGTGGAAAGTTTTCGAAACTAAAACGCTACTAAATACTAATATCGCTTTATTATTTCTTTATCGATTTTTTGGGAAAGAGTATTAATAATTACTTTGCTAAAAGTATTTATTTCTAATTAGATTTTTTTATTAAAATCGAAATAAATAAGAAATAATATTATAGAAAAAGCTACTTTCAATTTCTTAAAACCCTCGCAAATATTATTAATAAAAATAAATTCGCTTTTTTTTATATTATTTTTTATATTTTGAAAAAGCTTTATAAAACTTGCGGCAATACGGGAGTATTTATAAATAAAACGGCGATAGAAATTTGCAAAATCTAAAAAGATTTGGACTTTATAAAAAGAAGTAAACTTTAGCTATTTAACGACGGTTCGAATTCGTTTAAAGTTCGGATGTATTTCGTTATATCCTATAATAAAACTTAGGAATTCGATATGCTTTATATTAAAATTATATTTGCTTAATTTAGCAAAAAGTTTATATTTCCGTAATCGAGTTATTATTTAATGTATATACGTTTCGTGTTCGAAGGGATTACGAAAATATATTAAAATATTATTTAAATAAACTATAACGAAATCATTAAAGAAATTTATTAATGCTTTATTAATGTAAGCCTAGAAAGTAGTAGGCGTATTTGTTAAATTAAATAGCATGATTTAATACTCGAAGTGCCCGTAACGGGTTCGAAATGCTATCTTCTAAACGTTTTTAAGCCGAACTCGTATACGATAATATGTATTTTTGAGATCTAATTTAATAAAGATCTTAGTATTGGTAAAGCGGTCCAAGGTCTTATTAATTAATGGGAAAGGGTAATAATTTTTAATCGTGACTTTATTTAATCTATAGTAATTTACGCAAAGGCGAAGACCCTTGTCTTTCTTCGAGACATATAGAATCGGCGCTTTTACGGGACTTTTACTTAGCCGAATCCATTCCTTTTTTAACGAATTTGCAATATAATCTCGCAAAGTCGCTAATTAAATTTCGGAAAGATTATATATCGGGCTATATAATATTAGGCCGGTAGTTTTAATATTATATTTATATCCTCCTTGCTTTAGTAGTATAAACGTAAAATTAAAATCGAAAACGTTTAAATAATTTTGCAAATAATCGAGAAGAACTTTTTTTAATTTAGGCTCTATTGCTATAGCTTTGGGGATCTCAGCTTTGCTAATCTTTAGGCTTCGAGAATCCATTATAAAGCCGCTGTATTAATAGCGAGAATAATTTGCCAAGCAATTATAATCCCCTTTCTTTAAAAAAAAAGCGTGTATTAAAAGCGTTTCATTACTTTCAAAAAAGTTATTAAACTTTTCTATTATTAAGATTTCAATATCGTTTTAATAGGGAGCGTACGCTTAGCGCTATCGATACTAGTTGTAAACTCCTGCCCTTTTTTATTAAAGCTAATCCATTCCTAAAACGATTTAATAACCCGATTTATTATAGCTGTAAAAGCGTTGAGAATAAAATCTAATTTCGCTACGATTATTTATAATTTTTAAATTTAAATCGTACGTGTAAATTACACGAAAGAATAAATTATTAAATATAATAAATTTTTGTTTATAATTAAAAAGAGGGATAAATCCATTCGTTTTTGCTATTTGATTATTAATGAAATAAGAATTAGTATTATAGTCTATAAGGCTTTTCAGCTTTATTTCGGCATTTTCTCCCTGTTTCTAAAAGAGGAAGGCACGAATAGAGAAACGCTTGGGTAAGTTATTAAGTCCTTCGATATTCAAAATTTAGTAGAGCTTTTTCCCGAATTAAAAAGTTTATTATTATACTATATTACAAAGGCTTGCCTATATGCAGCTTGAGTAGTTCGAGCATCTTTCTAGGCTTTATTATAGGCTTTTCAAGTATAAATTTTATTAGAATTGTTTTGGATTTAGTTATTGTACTTTAGACAGCTTTTATTACTAGTATAATGCCCAAAGTTTTTGCAAATTTAGTAAATAACGTCTTTTTTCGAATAAGAGAAAGATTTAAAGTTTAAGCTCGAGTTAGAAGAACGAGACTTTCGTTTTTTGCCTTCATTTTTTTTAAAACTATTACAGCGGCTTTATAGCGCTTGCCCGGAGATTTTAGATTTTCGAAAGAAACTTGCACTCGAGTTTCCATCTTTATTACGTTTTTATTTAAATTTTATTTTAGTATTATTATTATTTTAAAATAAAGTATTTTAAAGATTTTTTAAATCTTTAGTTTATAATTTAATAGTTTAAGTAATACGAATCTATAAATTTATAAACGTAAATTATATTTTTTGTATAATATTATAAATTTACATTATAATTTACACGTTCGTTAAAATAATGCTAAAAGTTTACATCTTTTTATATTCCCGTTTTCTAGGAATATCTCGCTTAAATTTAAATATACAATTATAAAGAAAGGAGATAATTTCTCCTTTCTTTTATTACAAATCTTAAAGATTTTTAAAAGCTTTAGTTTATTGCTTTTCAAAAAATGTAATTAAATTATATAAAAAGTATTTGAAAGTATTCCAATATATTTTACAACTTTTAAGCTTTAAACTTATAGCGGTTTCCCATTAGCTATAAGCTTTTAAGTCGAGCTTAAGTTTTATAGTAGCTAAGTTAATACGGTCGATATAAAAGTTATAAATCTAAAGCTATACTCGAAATACTGCCTTCCAATCGTCGAACTATTTTTAGTGTTTAGCCAAGTCTTTTCCCTTATAGATTAGTAAGTAACTAAATTTGAAAAGGCCCTCCCGTTTTAACGTATTTTGGAAAGATATAGAATTTAGTTTAGAATTAATTAAATTAGGGAAGTCTTTTAGAATATTAAGCTCCGAAGCAACTTCGAGGACTAGGCTTATAAGTCCCGTTAACAAAAGTTCCCGAGATATTATCTTATAATTAATTTAAGGATTAATAAAAGTACCGGCAAAATGTCTTCGCTATATAGGCTATTTATTAATCTCTTTAATATTATCGACATTAATCCCTTTTAAATTTACATATTTTAATTCAATATTGGCACGAGTTCGAAAAAGGTTTAAAGCGATAGACTATGCTTTAAAAAATATAGAAGAACGATTACGAAAAGATTTTTTATAGTGGAAGTCCTTTTCTATAAGTTCGGCCTTTAACTTACGAATACGTTGGAGGATAGTATCGCGATTACGAAGCCGTTTTTAAACTCGTGCAAATCTATTAATAAGCGATTTAATATAATCCTTATATTTAGCGACTAAGCGCCCCGGCCTTTTATTCAAAAGGCCTCCAAGGATCTCAAGTATATCCTTAGAAGTATTAAGACTATAATTACTCTAATGTCTATAATCCGATATCCTACTTTAAATATCCGGCTCTCCGGCAACGCTAAAAGGCCGCAATACCCTTTAGGTATTTAACTTTGCGGATTAACTAGCAGAAGCCTCATTTCCCATTATGCCAGACGAGTCGCCACCCCTGTTCAATGGAGCAAGTCTTTATGCCTATTAACGAGTGGTAGGGCCCGATTGTAAAAGTTCCGTAAAGGGATCTACTACTGGCAGATAGTCTCCGTTTCCCGATATATTCGTATTTTTTACTTATTGTACTTCTGCCTTTAAAAGAAAGAGAGATTAGTTTGTGAAGTGCTGAAATAGAAGGCAATAAGTTAGAGAGCTAAAGGTATAATATTTAACTAATATAATAACTAATCTCTGCCCTTCTGCTAAAAGGCAGAGTTTTGTATTTATATAGAAGCTCTATGGGCCCCGCTAGTCCTCCGAAACGCTCGATAATGCGTAAGAAGGATTTATCGTAACGTTTAGCTCGTGCCGATCACCGATCCAGGCCATTCTAGCCTGCCGACGCTTCCGATACTCATTCCAGCCATATCACAAAATAATACCGCTAATAATAGAAAATTAATATTTAATTATTACAAAATTTAAATAATATTCGGATTACTTTTCGTATATTTATTATATCCGAATTATTTGCAATATAAATACTATAATAAATAGAATAGCACGGGAACGAATCGGTAAGGAATCGAAAGTTTAAATATTTTTTATTTTATTTAAATAAGTTCGACGAATAGAATCGTACGACGTATTTAATATTTAAAAATTATTTTTAAATTAAATTTGAAATCGATTCGAAAGTTATTAAAAAAAAAATAAAGAAAGTATAGTACGATTATAAATACTTTGCAAATAAAGTATTTAAGCGGATTTTCTTATAGTTAGTTTTAGCTAAAGCGAGGCAAGAATTTTTTAAAATTAAGGATTTTTTTATTTAATTAAATATAACGTTTAATAATTTTTAAAATATTTAAAAAATTTTAAAATAAATTAATTTTAAAAAGTAAAAAAATTAGCTTTTTTAAGAATTTTTATAGAAATTTAAATAAAAGTTATTAAAAGTAAAAAAGTAGAAGTTTTTAAATAAGGTTTGAAAAAATTATTTACAATTAACGATTTTTAGAAAAATTAAGAAAAAGTTAGTAGCTATCGAAAAGCTTGCTAAATATAAAGACTTTATTAATTAGCTACGAAAGATATTCGATAATTTTACGGAATTGAACCGATTTAGTAATAAATATAGAATATAGGCCAAGCTTTATAGCGAGCTAGAACGAGGCAGCGAAATAGACTAGGAATCTATACCCCGAGTCGCATATAGATTAAGCCCGAATCGGTCGCCGAATAATAAGTCGAGGACATTGGCCAAGTGGGTATTAAAGGAGGTGCTAGAATAGCGCTATATAGCGAACGAATGTTTTCGATGTAGCGATGCTAGCTACTTTATTGCCAAATGCCCTTTAAGCTTTGCGAAAAAGCTATTACTTTAGCCGAAAAGGCCTAAAGCGGCCGTTGCTGCCTTCGAATAAGCATCGAAACGGGCTTAAAAAGCTATTAGGCAAAGTGCAAAAGTAGAAGAATTAAGCTTTAATTATAAATCGAGCTTGAGAAACGAATAAGCTTCGTACAAAATCGTATATAAAGTAAAGGAAAGTCGAAAGCTTTGCAAGAAAAATGGAAAAAGTTTTAAAAAAATATATATTATAAATTTATAATAGTATTTACTTTAGTTAATTACAACTTTTTTGCTAAAACTATAGTAAATATAAGCTATTTTTACTATAAACTTTATAATTTCGTATATATTACGAAATTAAATTTAAAACGTATTTAAATTAAATTATTTTAAATAAAAGTATTTAATGAAAAGAAAGCTAAATAGTTTATTTAAAAAGTAATTATAATCGATATTAATTTTAAAAGTTATTAAAAGCGGATATAGTTTTATATTATTTTTTTAAAAAGTTATAATTTATTTTTAAATATATTTTAAATTAGAAAAAAAAGTATTAAAATTAATTAAAAAAGAAATCGATTTCGAATTAAGCCCGGTTTAGAATAGTATTAAAAGAATGGAAAGAATGGGAAAGACGACGAAGTATTTATAATAGTCGTACGTATTTAGACTATAGCAAAACGTAAGCTGAAAAGTATTAAACCGACTCGATTTATATTAGCTATTACTTAGTATATAGTAAAGAATTGAAAAAGAAGTAAAGTATAAATATTTTTAATTACGATGTAGAATATCGATAAAACGCTATATTTAAAAATTTACTTAGATTTTAGAACTAAGCTGCCTTTATATTTATTTAGATACTTATCGATATTTAATTAAAACGACGCGAATAAGCTACCTTTATATAAAGGTAAAGGAATCGATTACATTATCGAATTAAAGTAAAGGAAGGACGGGATAATATTGGAAATGCTTTAGAGACTAATATACGGAATATTTAGAGATGAACTTTTTATTTTACGAAAAACGCTTACTAAGCTACTTAACAAAGAGTTTATTCGGGTTAGTAATAGCTCCGCAACGGCTCCGATACTATTTGTACGGAAGTCGAGAAAAGGTTTTAAGTTTTATATTAATTATAAAGTTTTAAATAAGCTAACCTGTAAGGATCGTTACTTATTGCCGCTAATCCAAAAGACGCTTCGAAGTTTTACCGAGGCTAAGTAATTTACGAAGCTGGATGTAATTGCAGCTTTTCATCGGATTCGAATAGTAAAAAGTAATAAATAGAAAACGGCGTTTCGAAGCAAGTTCGGCTTATATAAATAGCTTATTACGCTATTTGGCTTAGCGAACGCTCCAAATACTTTTTAACGCTATATTAATTAAATGCTAAAAAATATTTTAAATAATTTCTATTTAATTTATATTAATAATAATATTATTTTTTCGAAATCTCGAAAAAAGTATTGGAAATATATCGAAGAGATTCTAAAGTAGCTTTAGGCTGCTGGCCTATAGTATAATATCGAGAAATGCGAGTTTAAAGTTAAGTTAATTAAGTATTTAGGTTTTATTATTAAAGTAGGGAAAAGTATTCGAATGGATTTTGAAAAAGTTAAAGCTATTTAAAAATAGAAAGCGCTAACGATTATGAAAAGCGTACGAGGCTTTTTGGAATTCTTTAACTTTTATCGAAGGTTTATTAGCTACTATTTAGATTTAGTTCGGCTTTTAATCGAATTTACTTGCAAAAATAAAATGTTTTTATAATTAAATTAAGCAAATAAAGCTTTTGAATAATTAAAAAGAATCTTTTTAATAGAATTGGCTTTAACTTTATTTAATTATAAAAAGAAAATATAAATCGAGATTAATTCGTTAAATTAATATATCGGGGGTACTTTTTTGCAAGCTAATGTAGAGGGCCTATTTGTACTTTGTTCGTTCTACTCTCGAAAGCTAAACGAGGCTGAGTGTAATTACGAGATTTATAATAAGAAAATGCTTGCGATTATACGAAGCCTTAAGGAGTTTAATACGAAGTTTAGAAGTTTAGGAGAGTTCGAAGTTTACTCGGATTATAAGAATTTATAATATTTTATAATTATATAGAAACTAATTAAACGGTAAATAAAGTAGTCCTTAATATTTTCTTGGTATAATTTTCGAATTATTTACGTTCTAAGCGTAAATAACGATCGAGTAAACGTTTTATTAAGAAAGGATTAAGATTTATCTAAAAGAGTAAGCGACGATAGATTGCAAAAAAGAAATATATAATTAATTAAGTTAAAATAGATAGGAAAAGGAGGAGTAATAATAGCGAGGACAAATCGTTTTCGAGTAGAAGACGACGAAGGAGAAGTAGGTGCTATATCGGCTTTACTTAGGGATTGGCCGGAAGCTATTCGGAGCGATCCTAAGTACGCTCGGATTTTGAAAGCTATATAAAACTAGAAGTAGTAATTCCCACCAAGCCTACGGTTGAAAGTATTAATAATTAAATACGAAATATCCGCAAACGATAAATTAACGTACTAGGGCCGTATTTAGGTTCCTTCGAGAGGGAATATAAAGGCAAAAGTGCTTTAAGAAATATATAACTCTTTAACGTATATCTATCCCGGACGAGAGTCTATATACGCAATAGTAGCTCGCCAATTCTTTTGGTCGAGGATATCGAAGGAAATATAGTAGTTCGTTAAAACTTATAATAGCTATAGTAGTAATAAAGTTTAAAGATCGAAAAAATAAAACTTTTTTAAATTATTCCCGATATTAAATCGAGTTTGGTTCGAATTATTTATAGACTTTATTATAAGCTTTCTTTTATTAAAAAGATATACGAATATAGTAGTATTTATAAATCGCTTGAGCAAAGGAGTAGTGGCGGAGGGCTTGAAAGATATCGAGGCCGAAATAGTAGCGAAATAGTTTTTAATTAAATACTACCCTTACTACTACTTGCTTTAAGCTATTATCTCGGATCGAGGAATATAATTTATAAACGCGTTTTAGAAAAAACTATGTAATATGCTTCAAATATAGCGCCGACTTAGCACTTCCTTCTCGCCCGAGACTAACGGTTCTATAAAGCGAGCGAATAAAGTCGTCGAAACAATACTAAAAGAGCTAGTTAATTAGGCCCAAAACGATTGGGTAAATTACTTGCCAATTAAAGTAGGGACGATTAATGGCCGAAATGCCTTCGCTATAAACGTAGCGCCTTTTTTTATAATCTATGGTTGGAACCAGAAAATGCTGCAGCTCGGCCTCGAAATAAAGCCGAATTGTACCCGAGACTCCCCGGTCTCGAGAGCAGACGCCGTATTTCGCAAGCTAAAGGACGTACGAGAAATGGCAGAAGCCTTTATAGCAGTAGTATAAAAGGTCTAAGAATCGGTTGCGAATCGGAGAAGAGACTAAGCCCCGGCGTATAAAGTAGGGGATAAAGTTTGGCTGAGTTTGGAAAATATTGTCACGGGTTGGATGCAATAAGTCAAAGCAAGAACCTGGTTGTATTACAAGAAGAATTAACTAAGGAAGAAGGTTTTGCTATCTTCGTACGAGTCCTTACATAGGGGCTCGAGTGGTACGTGCGGTGGCCCGCGCGCCACGAAGCCACGTAAACCTCACGTAGTTATATGCCGGCTATTTACGTAGTAGTATAGCTATATACGGGTTTAACCCATTACACTACCTCCCTCTTTACCTCGTACGATGCCTCCTCCGTCTCGTACGAAGGCCTTTATCGATCGTTAATCGTTCTATAGCTTTTTAAGCGATTAATGCAACCGTTTTTTATAAAGCATTTTCTAATTTCTACATGGGACGTACGTAGCCTGCCTATTTTACAAGTAGTTTTTTCTTACTTCGTATAAGCTTTTCGTTAAAAATCTTCTCTACTTCGTATTTAATATTACTTTATATAATACGAAATACTAATTAAATATTTATTCCTTTTTAATTTAAAAGCAAATTATTATTTGCAAAGCGAAAAAGTTAATTATAAAATATATTCGAAATACTTGGCGAAGTATTTAACTAATAATTATAGAAATCGATAATTTTCGTAATCGTATATTTAATGTTTCGTATATTAAGCGTTTTATTTAATCGATTTATACGAATATTTTTAAAACTTAGCTAAACTTTATTATTTACTTAAAAACTAAAAACTTGGAAACGTTTTCGATTTATCGAGTCTTTTTAAATTTGCTAAACTTTAGCTATTACTATTTATACTTATTTACATTTTTATTATAATTTTCGTACGAGTTTATTTACTTATTTAATCGGTAACGTATATGTAAAAAAAGTCGAAATTTTTAATTAAAAGTTTAAAGATTTAATATTATAATTATATTTAAAAAAAAACGAGCTTATTTTTATCGAAGTTGCATTTTATCTTATTATAGCTAGCTAGGCCGAAGGAAAGGCGTCGTACTAATTATTTTAAATATAATTGCAAAATATATAAAAATATATTTTTATTATAAAGTTTATTCTTTCCATAGCTTTATTCATTTCTAAGTAGTAAGCCATCGATAATCTTTATATAATTTCCAAGAATTAATATATTTATATCCAAAATATATTTACGAATTAAACTCTTCGATCGGAAATTATTACTTTAAGCAAATAATATTATAAATAGTAATTTCGTACAAATTACTTAGCTATAATCTTAATTATAATATTTTTTAGCTTTTTAAATCGGATTCCTTTTCCTAGCTTATTTATAATTATTATAATATTCGTACGGCCTTAGCTTAAAAGTAGATCTACCACGAAATTTATCGAAATCTTAAATTATATTTTATTCGATATTAGAAACGATTTCAAAAATCCCTATCGATAATCTTTCTATACGTTAATAGCTTTGCAAATATCGTAATTTCGTATAAATTTTTTTATATTAAAATATATATTTAGCTAAAAAAATTATTTAGCAATAATCGTTTTTATATTATCTTTTTTTAAATATTCGCAAGCTTTTAAATTATAAATATTTTAAATAATTTTCGTATATAAAAGTTTTATTTTAAAGATTTATAATTTTTCCCGAAATATTAAATAATCGATCGATAAAAGAAAGTATTCTAATATCGAGATCTTAAATCGTAAATTAGTAGGAAATACTTTCTTCTTCTCGTGAATATATTAAATTATTTATTTATATAACTTATTCTTTTGCCGAGCAGTATTCTATAATTGCTCTAATTCCATTAAAGCTTCGATTATAATTTCTTTAAAAATAATTTATGCAAATAAAATTTAAATCGAGTCTAAATATAAATTACGCAAAATATATAATTTAAATAATTAAATTATATAATATTTAATTCTTTCGTTCGTTATTTTTTTAAATATATTTTATTCTCGTTTTAAAAAAGCATTAGCGCGTTTATTCGTTTTACTAAAAATATATTAAATTATAAAATTATATTAAAAAAGTATAAAAAACTATTGCATTTGCTATTTTATAAATTTTTAAATTATTATAAAATATTCGAGATTTTTATAATTCGTATGAATCTCGAACTTTTTAATACTTCGTAAATTTATATTTTATTTTTCTAAATATCGTACGATTATAAATATTTTTTTATTATAAATTTTGTAATTATATTTGGCCGAGGAATTTTTTTTAGAAAAAAAAGTATAAAAATAAAATATTTAATTCTTTTATAATTATATAAAAATTCCGCTAATACATTATTTAAAAAAATTCGTTTCCATAATTATTTTATAATTCGAATCGAATTATACAAAAATTAAAACTTTTATAAATATCTTTTTTAATTATACGAAAGCATTATTACATTCCTTTATTTAAGCGAACGCTTTATCCTTATACGTTAATTAAATTAAAGGCATTACTAAATCCGAATAGTTTTTAATAAATATTCGATAAAAATTCGCAAATTCTAAAAAGTTTCATACGCTCGTCGCTATAATAAAAAGTTTCTATTCCAAAATTGTAAATACTTTTAACGAATCTATATTAATGCTTTTGCTAATTTCGATAATAAATCCAAAATATTTAATCGTTTTAATCTCGAATTCATATTTATTAATATTAAATTATAAATCGGCTTTTTATATTTTTATTATAATCTTTCGTATATACTCTCGATATTTATTTAAAAAGCTATCGATATAAATTAAAATATCGTTTATATACGTAAAGCAAAAATCGTTTAAATAATCGCGTAATACCTAATTAATATATTATTAAAAAATATTTAATACATTAATTAAATTAAAGAAAATTATTATTTATTCGAAAAATTTATATTTTATATAAAAAGCTATTATTTACTCGTTTTCTTCGGTAATCCGAATTTTATAAAATGCAATAATTATATTTAATTTCGAAAACTATTTAGCTTATCTAATATTTTAAAGCGTTTTATAAATTAATAATAATAAATACTAATTTTTATAAATAATTTTATTTAGCCCACGGTAATCGATGCAAAATCGAAATTCTTTCTCTAGCTTTCGTACGAATAATACCGAAGCGGTCGCAAAAAAGTTACTTACTTATATAAATCCCTTATTTAAATACTTAATCAAAGTCTTTTTTAAAACTAAAAACTTATTTTGTAATATATTATATAAAAGACTCCAAAATACTTTAAAATCTTTTCTATTCTACTTTTCGAATTCGATTCTATAATCTATTCCTTTACCGCGTAATAAAGAAAGCTTATCGATTTATTTATAGTTAAAAACGTTCAAAAAATCAAAATATTATTTCGGCAACTTCGTACAAAAATCAGTCTTAACTTTCATTCGCAACGCTTTCGTAATATTCGCGAGATTAATTATAAATACTTCCGTTTTACCGTACCGTTTCCTCGAAAATAATCTATTAAATACTATAGCTAAAATAATAATGCAATTTAAATCGTACGAGACTTTAATAGCGTAGTTTCGTGCGATAATTCCAATAGACAAAATCTTAATTTCTAATCGAGAGGCATTAAATCGTACGTTTTATTTAATTATCCATAGTATATCGAGGATCAAATTATACGAAACTAGCTTAAAAACGATATAGAAGTAAGCTTTGTTTTCGAGATGCCTATCGATATCTATCGATATAATTGCAACTTCTATAATATAGCTCTTAAATTTAAATTCGAATTCGATAAAGCATTATCGATTCTTTATTTAAATACATTCGAATTAATATTAAATAGTAAAACGAAAGTTAATAAATTCGTACGATAAATACTTTATATTTACTAATATATTTACAAAGTAATTTCTATTAATTAAAATAGAAAAAAAAAAAAGCTATTTATAAACTTTTGAAACTTAGGCTATTTTTCGACTATAATTATTTTCTTCGTACATTTTTAATAACGTTTTTTACTAAAAACTACTTTTTTCCCAAGCTCTCGTCTAAATTTATAATTACTTCTTTATCGTTATTATTTATTTCGTTCTTTAATCGAACTAACGATTTTCTTTTCTTCGTTCTTTTCGTAACTAATATTATTTAAATTAGCTTTATACGAAATTTTATTTTAATCGTAAACTTCGTATTATAATCTCGAACTTTATAATTTAAATCGCTATATTTTAAATAAAAGTTTTTTCGTTTTTTTCGATTAATTTTATTATCGAAAATTTATTAAAGTTCTTTTAGTCCCGTATAAGTAATAAATACGCTTATCGTCGATTTCTAATTTATTATATCGAAAACCGAGTTTTTAATTTAAATTAAAATATTTATATAATTATTTTATTTTCGTTTAAAGCTATTTTTTTTTCTTTAACTTTATTTAGCTAATTAAACGTTATATATAATTAAGCGTAGTACTTTTCGTATATAAATTCTTTTTAGATCTTTATTATCGCTATAAATAAAATTATTAAAATAATTATTTTTAAATAATTTTTTTTAATATTATTTAACTAATTTTAGCCTTTAGCTTTTAAAAGTAATCGATCGAATTAATTAAAAAAGTTAAAAAAAGGAATAAATTTTTATTTAATTTTATTAATTTTTTTTAAAGCTTTTTCCTTTATATAAAAGTTTTAAAAAGTAATATTCATTTAGCGAAAAAAAGCTTCGATTATAAAATCGTTCGTACATTATGCATATTCTATTTAAAGGAAAACTTTACTCGCTCCTTTATTTTTTAATTATTTGAACCCGTATTATATTTACTTTTATATACTTTCGATTACTAATCCATCGATCTCAATTTTCATTTATAGTAAACCGGCAAATTAAAAGTATAAAGCTTTATTTACTTTATCGTATTTCATTATATTCGGCAAAGCAAGCTTTAATCTTTATATAAACTCTTTTATACGAGAAGCTAATATAACGAAAACGTTAATATTTAAAACTATTATATTTAAAATTAATTATTTATAAATTTAATCGTTCGATATTTAATTTAGCTAATCGATAATAAAAGCTAATTACTTCGTTTAATAGTTAAATAAGTCCATTAACTATATAGAAACTTAATTATTCTAATTATTTTAACTATTTTACTAACTATTTTAAAAAAGGTCCACGTTTATTATATATTACTAATTCGTACATGCATCGTTCGTTCGAGTAATTATTCGTATATACTATAGCTAAGCTTCGTACGAGAGACTTAAAGCGTTTGTAAATTTTCTTTATAAATGCGGCGGCTAATATTTAGGCCTTTTCCAATTTATTATAAATACGGCGATTAATGCTAAAGTCTTTTCCGACTTATCGTAAATACGGTAGCTAATTTTTAAACCTTAAAGCTTCTTCCAACTTATCTTCGTCTTCGTACGATAGCTAAGCTTCGAAAGAAGGACTTAAAGTATTTATCGATTTCGTATTTATATAATAATTAAATTTCGAAAAAGAAATTTAAAGCATTTATCGTCTTCGTTATAATATAATAACTAAACTTCGGGCGAGAAATTTAAAGCGTTTATTATATACGTATAATAGCTAAATTTCGAACGAGAAATTTAAAACGTTTATTAATACGTTTTCGTACGTAAAAATAATTATTTAGCGCAAATGTAATTAAAACTATTTTTTTTAAAATTTAGTAAAAAAATAAAGAAAGAATTAATTCTAATATTACGGATTAAATGCAATAAATTAAAGCAAAAACCTAATTATATTATAAAAAGAATTAATTAAAAAAAAAGGTTTTACTATCTTCGTACGAGTTCTTATATAAGGGCTTGAGTAGTGCATGCGATAGCCCATGCGCCACGAAGCCACGTAAACCTCACGCAATCACGTGCCGGCTATCTGTGTAGTAGCATAGCCATATACGAATTCAATCCGTTATAAATATTATTATAAAATATTTAAGCAAAAAGCTTAATTAATAATACGCAAAGTATATTATACGAGAAATATACGGCTTATATATATATAAGTTAAACGTTTCCCTAAGTCGCTATAACGTTTTTCCTATACGATTACTAAAACTAATTAATAAATCGTTAAAAAGCTAAATAATAATCGAACTATACCCGATTAAATTACGAGTTAACGATAATTAAAAATATAATATCGATGAAATTAAAAATTAAAAACGAGGCCGAGAAAGCTTCGATTTATATTTAATTAAATAGATTAATTATAAAAAGCTTATTTAGGAATTATAGAAATTCGTTAAAAATTTAATTACTTTAAAATAGTGGGAGGTTCGAAAGCGGGAAAGTCACGTATCGCTAAAGGGCTGTACGGGTATACGAAAGAAGAAATTGAAAAGGAACCGGTAGTAATACGAAGGAGGGAGAAAAGGGAAGGAGGGGGGTAATGTAAAGGGTTAGGCCTTTGGGAGCTCGAGGCTAGGCCTCGGCTGGGCTGTTATACGGAGAGGGTACGGTGGCTGCCAGGCCTTTGGCTAGGTGGCAGTTAGGTGATTGTTAAGAGGTTGCTATAATAACTTCTTTGTATTCGCTAATCAAGAGTATAGTCCGATTTAGTACCGAGCTTACCTTGGTTTTATATCGAGTTCAATAATAGTATACCGCGATTGCACTTTGAGTTATTTAAATAATTCAATCTATTACATTATCTTAATTATTCTTGAATACAACTGTATGATTTGCTCTGCTCGTTCCTCACAACCTCAAAATAGTGAATGCCCAACGCTTTATCAAGCATAGACATTCACTATTTTGAGGTATTCTTTTCCCGCTTTTTAAGCCTCAAATGGCATTTCGCTCCACGGGCCTTGCCGGGGGCTTTTGTCTTAAAAGTTTTTAATTTTTAATTTTTAATATTTTTATAAACTTTAAATACTAGCTTTATTTTTTAATTTCAAATAAAACGGTCTATGTTTAAGCTATTTAGAAAGCTTTAAAGTTATAAAGCTTTAGTAATTTCTGTGATATAGCTGGAATGAGTGTCGGAAGCGTCGGCAGGCTAGAATGGCCTGGATCGGTGATCGGCACAAGCTAAACGTTACGATAAATCCTTCTTACGCGTTATCGGGCGTTTCGGAGGAATAGCGGGGTTTACAAAGCTCCTATATAAATTCAGGACTTTGCCCTTTAGCAAAAGGGTAGAGATTAGTTATTATATTAGTCAAATATTATATCTTTAGCTCTTTAACTTATTGCCTTCTATTTCAGCATTTTACAAGCTAATCTCTTTTCCTTTCAAAAGTAGAAGTACGATAAGCAAAAAATACGAATATATCGGGAAACGGAAACTATTTGCTAGTAATAGATCCTTTTGTAGAACCTTTACGATCGGGCTCTACTACTCGTTAATAGGTATAAAGACTTGCTTTATTAAACGGGAGTGGCGACTCGTTTAGCATAATAGGAAATAAAGCTTCTGCTAATTAATTCGTAGAGTTAAATACCCAAGGAGTATTACGGCCTTTTAGCGTTACCGAAGAGCCGGATATTTAAAGTAGAATATCGGATTATAGATACTAAAGTAATTATAGTTTTAATACTTCTAAGAATATATTTAAAATCCTTAGAGACTTTTTAAACGAAAGGTCGGAGCGCCTAGTCGTTAAATATAAGGACTATATTAGATCGCTTACTAATAGACTTGCGCAAGCTTAAAAGCGGCTTCGTAATCGCGATACTATTCTTTAACGTATTCGTAAATTAAAGATTGAATTTATAGAAAAGGATTTCCGCTACGAGAAGTTTTTTCGTAATCGTTCTTTTATATTTTTTAAAGCATAATCTATTATTTTAAACTTTTTTCGAATTTATACCGATGCTAAACTAAAGTATATAAATTTAAAAAGAATTAATATCGATAATATTGAAAAAGTTAATAGGCAGCCTATATAGCGAAAACGTTTTGCTAATGCTTTTATTAATTTTTAAATTAAATATAAAATAGTATTTCGGGAATCTTTATTAACGGGATTTATAAATCTAATTCTCGAAGTTACTTCGAAGTCTAATATTCCAAAAAACTTCTCTAATTTAATTAATCTTAAATTAAATTCTATATTTCTTTAAAATGCATTAAAACGAGAAAGCTTTTTCAAACCTAATTATTTACTAATTTATAAAGGAAAGGACTTGGCTAAATACTAAGAATAATTCGACGATTAGAAAGCAATATTTCGAGTATAGTTCTAAATCTATAACTTTTATATCGATTGCATTAACCTAGCTGCTACAAAACTTAAGCTCGATTTAAAAGCTCGTAGCTAGTGGGAAACCGCTATAAATTCGAAGTTTAAAAATTATAAAATGCATTAGAATACTTTTAAATATTTTTTATATAATTTAATTACATTTTTTGAAAAGCGATAAACTAAAGCTTTTAAAAATCTTCGAGATTTGCAATAAAAGAAAGGAAAAACTATCTCCTCTTTTTATAGTCGTATATTTAAGCTTAAGCGAGATATTTTTAGAAAATGGAAATATAAAAGAATGCAAACCTTTAGTACCGCTTTAACGAATATGCAAATTATAATGCAAATTTATAATATTATATAGAAAATATAATTTACATTTATAAATTTATAGATTTGTATTACTTAAACTATTAAACTATAGGCTAAGGATTTGAAAAATCTTCGAAATACTCTATTTCAAAATAATAATAATATTAGAATAAAATCTAAACGAAAGCGTAATAAAAATGGAAACTCGAGTATAAATTCCTCTCGAAAACCCAAAATCTTCGAGTAAGCGCTATAAAGTCGCTACGATAATTCTAAAAAAAGTAAAGGCAAAAAACGAAAGTTTCATTTTTCCAACTTAAGCTTAAATTTTAAATCTTTTTCTTATTCGAAAAAAAACGTTATTTGCTAAATTTGCAAAAACCTTAAGTATTATATTAATAATAGAAGTTATTTAAAGTATAATAACTAGGTCCGGAATAATTTTAATAAAATTCGTGCTCGAAAAGCTTACGATAAAGTCTAAAAAAATGCTCGAACTGCTTAAGCTGCATATAGGCAAGCCTTTGCAGTACAATATAATAATAAACTTTTTAATTCGGGAAAAAGCTTTGCTAAATCTTAAATATCGAAGGACTTAGTGACCTACCTAGGCGTTTCTCTATTTATGCCTTCCTCTTTTAGAAATAGGGAGAAAATGCCGAAACAAAGCTGGAAAGCCTTATAGACTATAGTACTGATTCTTATTTTATTAATAATTAAATAGCAAAAACGAGTGGATTTATTCCTTTCCTTAATTATAAACAAAAGTTTATTATATTTAATAGTTTATTCTTTTATGCAATCCATGCGTACGATTTAAATTTAAAAGTTATAAATAATCGTGGCGAAACCAAATCTTATTTTCAACGCTTTTATAACTATAATAAATCGGGTTATTAAATCGTTCTAAAAATAGATTAGCTTTAATAAAAAGGGGCAAAAGTTTACGATTAGCGTCGACAGCGCTAAACGTACGCTCCCTATTAGAACGATATTAAAATCTTAATAATAAAAAAGTTTAATAATTTCCTTAAAAATAATAAAACGCTTTTAATGCACGCTTTCTTTTTAAAGAAAAGGAATTATAATTACTTGGCAAATTATTCTTATTATTAATGTAGTAGTTTTACGATGGATTCTCGAAGCCTAAAAATTAGCTAAGCTAAAGTCTCTAAAGCTATAATAATGGAACTTAAATTAAAGAAAGTTCTTCCCGATTATTTGCAAAATTATTCGAACATTTTCGATTTTAATTCTACATCTATATTACTAAAGTAAGGAGAATATGAATATAGTATTAAAACCATCGGCCCAATACTATATAGCCCGCTATATAATTTTTCCGAAACTTAATTAGCGACTCTATAAGATTACATCGCAAACTCGTTGAAGAAAGAATAGATTCGGCCAAGTAAAAGTTTTGTAAAAGCGCCGATTCTATACGTTTCGAAGAAAAACGAAAATCTTCGCTTTTATATAAATTATCGTAGATTAAATAAAGTCACGATTAAAAATCGTTACTCTTTTCCATTAATTAATAAAACCTTGGATCGCTTTACCGATACTAAAATCTTTACTAAATTAGATTTTAAAAATACATATTATCGTATATAAATTCGGTTTAAAAACGTTTGGAAAATAGCGTTTCGAACTTGTTACGAGCACTTCGAGTATTAAGTTATACTATTTAATTTAATAAATGCGTTTGCTACTTTCTAAATTTACATTAATAAAGCATTAATAAATCTCTTTAATAATTTCGTTATAGTTTACCTAAATAATATTCTAATATACTTCCGTAATCTTTCCGAACACGAAGCGTATATACGCTAAATAATAGCTCGACTACGAAAATATAAACTCTTTACTAAATTAAGCAAATATAATTTTAATATAAAATATATCGAATTCCTAAGTTTTATCGTGGGATGCGACGGAATATATCCGGACTTTAAGCGGATTCGGATCGTCGTTAAATAGCTAAAGTTTCTATAAAGGGTTATGCACGATCCGATCGGGAAGCAATAGTTCAGAACAATTTAATTGCTGAATTTTAAGGAAGCAAGGTAACTTAAGCCGCAGCTCGGTTCTACTAAACCAGCCAATGGAATGCACTAAAGGGCGCACGGGCCCGGCACGTGACCGTGACAGCGCCCTACGACAAACTGCCTTCCCCCTTCTCCCCCCCCTCTCTAAAAGCCCCGGGGTCTATACTAAATACAATTTGTTTGTTATTAATTTATATCTATATCTCCATCGTTTTCATCGTTTTTATTATCCTTATCCTCATCGTCCTTATCTTTATTATCGTCGTCGTATTTATCGTTATCCATTTCCAAAAACCTTTATAATTTATTCGCTTTTCGATAACGAATATCGATTAAAAGAAATAGTTTTACAAAAACTAGTCGATTAAATTTACGAACATTATTTAAAGTGCCGGCGTTAGCTAAAAAAATTAAGCCTTCGGCAATTTAAATATTAACGCTTAAAGTTAAGCTAAATATTTATCGTATTATGCAAAGCGATTGCAATAGTACGAACTCGACCTCGTCTAATAGTACGTAATAAAAAACTTTCTTTCTAATCCCCCGAACCTTTTAAAAAAAGTACTAAATATAGAGGCGATTTCTTACTATCTATACTAATTTCTCGAAATTAATTTAATAATAATTATTATTATTTTTTATATTATAATTTAAAAAAATTGCTAAAAAGTAATTTTCGTAAATTTTTCTTTCGTTTAATACAATATCCTCTTTATATACTTATATTTATTTTTAGTAAATAAATTCCGTTTTTATTTTAAAAATTAATAAGAAAATTTTCAAAAATATTAATTATTTTTTTCTTTTATTCTTTAATATAAAGAAATTAAAAATATTCGAGGACTTTCCTATCTTCGCTATTATATTACGCTATAATTTATTATACGAGTTATAAATAAATAATTCGTATACCGTATTTAAATTAAGGACTAAGCAGGGAGCTTTCTCCAGCATAATGCTTATAGTAGCCGCCGATGTTTAATCGTTTTCGAATATCGAAAAAAGGAATTTACATTAGCTTAAGCCGATCCATTTTGCCGCTAAAGTAATTAAGTAATTATTTCCCGCATTTAAAGCCTTAATATTTTATTTTATTAACTTCTCGAGTCGATATAAAATATACCTTTTTTAAACTTTATTATAAATTCCATTCTTCGCTTCGTTTTTATATTTTATAATAAATGCCGAGTTTAATATTTCCTTCTTTAATATTTCCTTTTTTATTATTTTACTTTCGAGTATTTTTACTTCTTCGATTTCCGCCTCGCTTAGCTTTTACTATTGCACTCTATTCTTCTTTTTAAAAGTTCCCGAGTTTTTCTATTTAATAAAAGAAGTTAAAACCTTCTTAATATTTCTATAATCCAGCTTTAATTTAGTTATTAATTTTAATACTTTAATAAAAGCTTTCGCAGCTTTTAATAATTACTTTATATTTAAAAAACTTTTTTTTATTTTTATTATCGATTTTAAAATCCGCTTTTCTTTCAAAGTAAGCGAAGATTTCCGAAGGATTCCTTTACTAATACTTTTATTTATAATACGAATTAAAGTTAATAATACTAAGTTCGTGATCTTTTTTTTTATCGATAATAAAATTTTAAATAGCGTGATTTACTTTGCCTTTCCCGTTTTCGTTAAAGCTTTGAACGATCTTGGAATTATAATAGTTTTTAGTAATTTAGAAATAATTTTTTTAACTTTTTATTATTACTTAAGCTAGCATTTTAATTATAATATATATTTAAAATATCGTTAATTTTATAGTATTCTCTATTAATACGGCTTTAATACTATATTTGAAATATTTTTAATGCAATAATTTAATCGTTTAACGATTATATTACTAATCGTTCACTAGTATAATCAAATATTCCTTTATTATATAATCGAGCTAATAACGCTCGATATTCCTCGTTATTAACCTTTATTACGAAATTTACTTTATTCTTTCTTTTTTTTAATGCCGCTCTCCTTACTATAATAGCATTATCGTTTAAAATAGCGCTAAATCCGAGATCGTTAAATAATTCTTTTAATTAAAAAACGTCGAGGAATTCCCAAAGCATACTTCGTTTATATATTAGTTTTAAACTAATAAAAACTTTATCCTCGATTATAAAATATATTAATTTTAAATCCATTATTTTTTCTTTATAAATAGTTATAATAGAATAAATACTTGCGAAATCGTAATTATTTAATATAATAATTATTTAAAATAATAAATCGAGAAAGTTATTCTTTAAAATTAAATTTAATTATTGAATTCACTTTTGTTAATCTTACACCTTTGCGCTATAATATAATAAATCTCTCTTTTAGCGAGGATTTTATAATCGAGGTTTAAAATATAAAAAGAAAGCTTTTCCTATTATATTTTAATCGATATTTAATTAATATATAAATAATTATTCTTTATTACTAATATTATTACGGCGATAGTCTTTAGCGTCGAGCTTTTTAATAATACAAATAATGCTTTATCTTTTTAGCAGCCTGCCTATTTATTTATTAATAAAATATTTAATCTTCGGTATTAAGCTTTAATTTAAACGAATATTTCTCGTGAAATTTAATAATAGCTTCGGCGACGTATTCCAAATCCTTAGCTTTATACCAATTATCGTAATTTAAAATCCAATTTCTCTACTTTACTAAATAATATAATTTACGCTAGCGATACTTCCTTTTAAAATCTACTATTTCTTCTATTTCCTATTCTTTACTTTCGTTTCCCAAATTATTTATAACGAGTTCCGGACTTAAATTTATTATCGCTTAATCGTTAAGAAAGCCCCGGAAGCGCCTTTAAAAAACGAATAAAAAATTTATATGAAAAACGTTATAATACTTTCAAATATTAAGCAACTTTAATCGATAAACTTAAAGACTAATTCTTTCTTCTACACGAAATAGTTCGATATATTTCGAATTAAGTTTTTTGCATAATTAATTAAATGCGAAGTTCTTTATATTTAATATTATACATTATTCAATTTCAAATTTCATTCTTTTATATTTAATATTATAATACTTTACCTAAATATTTTATATATATATAAAAACTTCCCGAAATCTTTTATAAATATTCCGTAATTATTTTATTAATTCTTATGCTAACTCGGATTTATAATTTAAAAAAGCGCGAACTTAGTATAATTTAACTATTTTACTATTTGCTTCGAATAAAGAAATGCTTATCGTTAATAATAAATTATTATTTCAATAAAATTCCATTAAATCGAACTAATTTGCCTAATCGTTTTATTCGAAATTCACGAACGTTCGAAAATAATACTCGATAATAGAATTCATTTTTTTAATAAATCTATTCGTTTAAAAATGGAAAAATATTAAGATTTTTCGCGAAGTATCGATTACTTTAATAAAAGTCGACTAAAAGTCTAATGTAAATAATCCGGCCCGATTTATTATAATATTATTTAGTATTCTATATTTCGAGAATACTTACTTTAGAAATATTTGTACGAAATACGTTAAAATTATATTCTTTCGAATCGAGATAATTTCTACTTTTTTCGTTAATTTGCAAATTATAATTAATTTTGCATTATATATTAAAATCGTTTTATTCTTTTCACTCGCGAAGTCCACTAATTTTTTAAATCGCGATAAATCCATTATTAAATTTAATGTAATTAATTTCTAAAAGTATTCGGGAATCGAAATAGAAGCTAATTCGCTCTATATTTGGCTACGTTCTAGTTTATTCCTTTAGCAAATAATACACGACTTTATATAGTCCTCGACGTTCGCGTTTATTCCTTTCTAATATAGTAATCTTTTTAATATAAATAACGTTCGATTTTTATTAAAATATTCGGCTATCGAGCTATTATAAAATTCTTTTATTAATTTCCGTTTTAAAAAGTCGTCGAGTAAAACTTATAATTATATACCGTTTCGCAACTAAATTCCATTTTTAAAAATAAGTCCCGATTCGTTAAAATCGTAGTAGTTTCTTTAAGTATTATATATTTTCTTTTCCAAATTATATTTCGTTAAAGCCGTTTTATTTTACAATACTTTTATATTAATCTAATTTATTTTTATTAATATATTATTTAATTTTGCTAAAATATAACTTATGTAAGGAACGAGCAGAGTAAATCATATAGTTGTATTCAAGAATAATTAAAACAATCTTTAGAAAAGAATATAGGAAGAGCCTATCTAATATACAGGCGCAAAAGCCTCAAAGGGAGCTAGTATCGCTTCCTTTGAGCCTGCAGGACAAAGCATGGAAGGCGCTAGTCCTAATCTGGCAATCC
>QYAJ01000263.1:0-32962 GCA_003988865.1 Phialocephala sp. D728 | reverse complement strand
CTTCCTTTGAGCCTGCAGGACAAAGCATGGAAGGCGCTAGTCCTAATCTGGCAATCCTAACCCTTTGTATACCTTAGTGACCGATATTCGTTATAGTACCCCCCTCTTTGAAATCCTAAGTTACCTAACCTAAATTGCGGCCTAAAAAAGTTATAGTCTGAAAAAGTTGCGGCCTAAAATATAAGGCTAATTTTCGGGAAACCCGAAAATTAGCCTAATTTCTAAAGCATCAAAAATAATAAAAATAATGTAGTAAAAATAACGCTTTTCCAAATCAAAATCTCTCCTAACTATAATCAAAGCCTATTTTAATAATTTCTTAGGTTTCTTGTTTTTCGTCTCTATTCTCGTTCGTCCTTAGGGCTAGGGAGTTATAGATAAGCTAAATAGAATCCTTGTAATAAATTCTTTACGTTCTCGAAAGCTTTCGCATTATACTATGTATTATCCAAAAGCTAACTCTTTTATTTAGCTTAATATTGTAATTTGCCATAATGGAAGCGAGCGTTCAATATTTTAGTAACTTTATACTTTTCTTTACTATCGATAATTTTAAGTTTTACAAAATCGGGGATTTGTCCAAGCAAAGGATTATTAGGATCGAGACGTAGTAGACTCGAATAAAATACGTTATAAATTCTAATATTTAATATATCGATTTTATAAAAGATATAACTAATTTTCCGTAAAATAAAATAAGGCTCGATTTGCTTATTATCCAGCTTTCGACAATTTCGTTTTATACGAATATTTTTTATAAATACTTATATTTTGTCTTCGATTTAGTAATTCGAGGCCGGCTTTCGGCACTAATTTGCAAATCCTTCCATTTTAATTTAAGCCAAAAAAATCTCCTTTTATAGCAGGATCTAGAACTTCCTTATCTTTTAAACGAAGGCGACAGCTATTTCTCGATCGTACTTCTCTTTAATCGTACGAGGAGCTTTAATTTCCGATTCAAAATCGAAGTTTGTTCGGGGATAGTAGCCTTTATTAGCATAGAATAGGCTTACTTAAGTAGTATTCGAAACGTGATCGTTAATAGCGAATTCGGCTATAAAGAGCTAGGGAACTTAATCGTTTTATTAGTAATTAACGTATATTCTAAAGTAGCGTTCTATTTCGCTATTAGTAATTTCAATTTATTTATTCGATTATAAATGGAAGGTAATAGAAAATCGTGCCGTGATCTTAAATATTCGGTATAAATATTTCTATACTTTCGCTATAAATTATACTCTTCGATCGAAGATAGCAAAGTCGAATAGTCCATGATATTTCTATATATACTTTATAAGCAAATAAGTTATCTCTTCGGCAAAGGTTTCGTTCTTTTTTAAAAAGCAAGGAATAAAATAGCGTTCTTTAAATAATCGGCATATAATTACAAAGATAGCGTTATAGCTTTTATAAAGCGGTAGTTTAATAACGAAATCTATTGAGATATTTTACTAAAGCTATAAAAGTATTAGCAAAGAATTAAGAAATCTATTATATATATTCTTTAAAGTTTTATTACATCGGCAATCGTGATAATTTTATATGAATTAAGTATGTCAGAGTAAGTGGCAGATCTGGCCATAGGATCTAATCAAGTAATTCAGGGGAGAGCCGTCGTACCACGTCGGGCTTTCGAAATAGGTTTAGCTCTCGAAGGAACGTAATTCCGGAGCGAGAGATAAAACCCCCTAAATAACTATATTTAGAATCCTTAACTCTAGTTAATATATTATTTATATAATATACTTCTATAATTTGATTTAATAAGTTATAATGCCCGGTTACTATTTAATAATTAATAATTAATTGCCCTTAGAACCTTCTCGTGTCGGCGACCGAGAGCTAGTAGGCAATTCAATAAGACTCCTAATTAAAAGGGAATAGCAGCCAGCAAATACAAAAGTATTATTATAGGTAATCTAATTGGAAAGCGCTACGAACTATAAAAGTCCTAGACCTTTCGCACGAAGAAATAGGCAAAGCTATATAACTAAAAATATCGGAATTAAAATGCTACTTTAATAATAAAGAAAATAGATTATAAAATAATTTAAATTTCACTACTATATAATAAACCGGTTAATCGAATTAATTTGCAAAATTCAACTATATCTAGGCTATAATTCGATAGCTTAAAAATACTCGAACAAATTCACAAATTCATTAAATCTAAACTACGTTCCGATAGTCTAAATTCCATATACTTTACCCCCTTTCCCGCACTATAATTTATTATCGATATAAAATTCAATAGCGAATTATAAAGCGAGACGAAGCTTCTAATCCTAACGAGATTTAATTATATAAGCTAATTCGAAGAAGCCGAATTATACTTCGAAAGCAAAGGCTGGGAGTACGCTATTTATAAAATACTCGAATAATACGCGGCTATATACCCCTAGCTTTTAGACTCGCCTACGCCAGCAAGCAGTTCTGCTTTAGGACTTTTTTCAAATACTATTAAAACCGCAGCCGAAAATATAGAAGTATTGCGTAGAAGCTTTGGAGGACTAAAACTTTTAGAAGGAAAGAACTTTAGCTTAGGCTTCTTTAACGAAACGAAATTCGAGAAATATAAAAAGATATTTGCTATATGCAAATTGAAAATATTAAAAATATTTAGCGATATCGATAAAGAATTCGTACGACTACATTACTCTGCTAAAAACTAGTAGAATTATCTTTAAGCAAAATATAATATAACTACTTTATAAAAGAATCGTAAGAATATTAAACGGATTACTTTCTTTTAATATAGTAAAAATATCGATGGAAACACGATTTTAATAATAATCGACTTTATTTAAACTATATTAATGGAAGTAAAAAGGAGAGTTATATTTGCTAATTTAGCGAGATTTTATAGCGAGGAAAAGATGCTCGAATACTTTATCGAAGGATTATTAAAAGAGTTCGAGATTACTTGCGATACGCTAAATACCCAACTTTATTTAAAACTATACGAGAAAATACACGTTTTAAAATTAGCTAAGTTTAAGATTAACGGCAAAGTAAGTATATTTATAATACGAAAACTTATTTTAAATAAAGCTATATATATAGCGAAAAGCAAAACTTCGTAATCGGGCTATTACTTTTGCAAAAGCGACTATAATCTCGCGAGCTATAAATTAAAAGATTTATTACTTAGTTTTATTAAGGAATTTCAAATATTAAAAGTTGGACGATATTTATTTAAATTAAAGAAAAATAAATAGAAAAAACGAACCTTGCCTAAAGATAAAGCGTATAAAAGTCGAAAGCAATACATTAAAAAGCGTGCCTACTACTATAAAGATTATAGGCATGCCGCTAAAAATACCGACGATACTTTATATTTAAACTATAATGTATTATTTAAATCGGGAATCGATAAAAATAAGGACGTTAACGAGAATTATTATATTTCTAAAAGCAAATTTAGTAAAATCCCTAATTTATATTAATGCGGAGATATTGATTGCATAGTATATATAACTAATTAACTTAATCTATTTAGAGGCCTATTAATCAAAATTAAAAAGCGTATTATTAAAGTTGGAGAAGGGATATTATATATTAATGAAATAGGAATTACTAAAATAAAAATCACGAGCGTTTCTTTGCTTTTGCTAAATACTTTATACATTCCTAATTTAGGAATAAATCTTTTTTTAAATTGAAAAATTTGCTTCGATTAAAAATATACCGAAATCTTTAATAAAAACTTTATATAATTTATAAATAAGAATAAAAATATAGTTCTTTAAGCCGATATAAAAGAAAGACTATATTTTATATTAAGAATTATGCCGCGATTTTAAAGTATTAAAGAAATTACTTTTTTAAATACCGTTTAAAATTTAAATAAAAGTAAATATAATAATTCGTTTATTTTATTAAATTTCCTAAACTCGGTCCGGGAAATTAAACCCGATAAATCGAAAAAGCTTTTTATTAATTTAAGTTTAAAACTCAATTTTTAATTTAAGTTAATAAAGCTAGCCTTTAGACCAATTACCTCTAAAAAGGACTCCAATAAAAAGAAAGATAATGGCGACGAGCTTTGCTGCTATATAGCTTTTACAACTAACGAGATTACGTAATAGAAAGAAATAAATACTTTCGAAAAAGTAAAAAATAATTATTTTATGAAAAAATTATTAAAAAAGGAGAAAGTTAATTATTATAATTTTATATATAAACGATTCGATTATATAGAACCCGATTAACTTCGAAACTTATATAAAATAACGAAGTTTAAAAAGTTAATTATTATTTCGTTAAAGAGGGAAATTTGCAAAGTTTGCAAATTAACTAAGCTAAAAAATAGAATAAATAAAAGGCTAAGCCTTTAGAAAGAATTAATTCTTGCCCTAGTTTTAATCGATATTGCAAAACTATTTTTGCTATCGTTAAAAAGAAATATATAGTTCTATTAAGTTATTAATAACTTAACTCGCCGTATATAGATTTTGTTAACCAAAACGAAATCGGATTTAATGCTGGGATTAGAGAAGTAGAAGAATCGAGAAAAGCTTGCAACTAATTTAAAAATTATAATAGTAAAATTAAATAACGTAGTAAAAATTAAAGAAAAGTTTAACGAATAGTTAAAATAAAGTATAAGAAAGAAACCGACGATAACGTATAAAGGATTACATTAGAATAGTATTACCGAAAGGAATATTTAAAAAGTGGAAATTAGCGTGAGATTATCTTTAAAGGATGTAAGACTCTCTTTAGAGTTTTGGGATTAGGCTGTAGAGCATAGCACGTAATTATGGAATATTATGCTATATAGACTACTCGTCGATGGAGTGAGACTTATCTCGAAAAGTGCATATATAAAAATAATCCCTAATATAGACTACGTTAAAGTCTTCGGGTATATATATTATTTATATATTAGTCTAAAGTTTTAGTTCGTAAATATTATTAGTAAAAAGTTTTTAGATAAAGAAAGAGAAAGCGTTTTTATTAGATATAGCGAGGAAACGACGTAGTAGTATTGAATATATGCCTTTAATTTAAGTAGGGCAGAAATAGTAAAGATAATGGACTTCGATGAAAAGCATTAAAAAAGAGAACTTAATTTTCGAATACGAAAGAAGAGTGGAGTTTTATTATAAAGCATATTCTTCGAGAGCTTTATATTAAATGCATTAGCGATAAAAAAGCTAGCCGGCCGGCCATTAAAAGAAAATGCTATTTTATTTATTACTACGCTTTTAAAGAAGTTTAATAATTTCTTTATCGAAATACTATTTACTATTATATTTATCTCGAAATATTAAGGATTACGAGATAAATAACTATAAGCCAAGGAAATCCTTTCCTTTTTTATAATCGATAATACTAAAAGAAAAGATAAGGAAACCGATGTAGCTTTCGTAAATAAAGAAACCGATAAATTCGTGATAAAAGATACGTTAAATAATAAACGATTAATATAATTAATAATGTATAGTTTAAATAAAGCCGAAAACACGAAGTTTGTGGAAAAGAATTTGATATAACCCGAGGCACGAAACTAAAAGAAGTCCACTTTCGAGAACATTTCTATAATAAATACTTTAGAACTAGTAGAAGTTAATGAGAGTAGTATTTATAGAGGAGCTACGATTAGATCTAAAAAGCGAAAGGACTATAATGTTAATAAAAATAATCGAGCGAATAAAAGGGTTAAGGCCTTTATCGCAACTTTTATCTAATATCGAATTATCGAATTAGAAATAAAAATCGAAAAATTAATATTTATTACTATAAAAAGAATTATCGATATTATTATCCCGAAGTTCTATAAGAAAGTAGTTTTTAACTTGGAGTATAGCGACGAATAGAAGAAAGCTATAATAAAAGAGATTAGATTTTTAAAAGTAAATAAAATATAAATAGAGAAGAAAGTATTTAAAAGCACGAATTTAATATTTATAAAATAGATTTTTACTATTAAAATAAACTTTAACGAATTTTTAAAACGATATAAAGCTTGCTTTATAATTAAAGGATTTTCTTAAGTATTTAATAAAGATTACATTAAGACTTTCGCATTTATTATATGCATGGATATATTATATATATTCTTTACTATAATTATTGCAAAAAACTTGGAATATAAATAATATAATATTAAAAACGCGTTTATTAAAACGTTTTTAAAAGAATGCATTTACTTATTTATTCTCGAAGAAATCCTAATTAAAAAGAAATATACGCTAAAAATATTAAAAAGTTTATATAGTTTAAAATAATTAATACGAAATTAGAATACTTTTTGCAAAAATTATTTAATTAAGCTAAGCTTCGTATAAAGCTTAGCGAATTTTTATTTATTTACCTACGCTAAAAAAAATATTAAACTCCTCGTTTATATAAACGATATAATTATTATCGCTAAAAATAATCGCGACCTAAATTAGTTTTACGACTCGATGCGTAAACGTTTTTATATTAAGCTTTTAAAAGAGATTAATAAAATCTTGGATATAAAAGTTTTATGCAATCGCGTTACTAAAGAGTTATTCTTAGATTAAAAACAATATCTAAAGAAGGTACTATAGCAGCTTGGGCTACTAATGGAATCAAGTTTTATAGAGAAATCGAAATTTATATCGATAATTAGAAAGTACGATAAACTTAAAATTGCTAAGCTCGAAAAAGATAGAATCGATCGTACTAAATACTAGTAGAAAGTCGGAAGTGTAATATACGCTATAATCTTTATTAGACCAAATATAGCCTTTTATATTAGAAGATTAAATTAGTAATTACAAAACTCCACGAAACGATACGATAATGGAATAAAAGATTTCGAAAAATATTTGCGAATAATAATTAAGCAAAAGATTAAATATAGGCCGCTAATTACTATAAATAAAAAGATTTATTTTATAGACTCGATTTAGGAAATGAAATCTAAGGCGAAAGTAAGCAAATCGAACGTAAAATCGCTATTAATACTTTATTTTAACGCTAATTAAATAAATATAAAAAATTGCAAAAGTATTTTAGAATACGTAGCGATACTATATAAAGGATCGATTTTATAGAAAAGTCGAAAGCAAAAATTAGTAGTAATCTCGAGTATAAAGTTTAAATATATCGATATAGCAATATATTATAAGTAAAAACAATAGCTCGTATAAATTTTTAAAAATATAGAATTCCTCTAATATATTAAAGAGGACCTAAAGCTCGTCGATATAAAAGCTAATAACCAAAATGCAATAGCACTAATTAAAAATCTCTAACTTTATAAAAAATTAAAGTATATCGATATAAGCTATTATTATATTCGGGACTTGGAAACTAAATAACGTATATCGATTATATATATTCCAATTAATAAAATAGTAGTTAATAAATTTACAAAACTACTAAAGAAAACTTTATTCAAGAGATTTAAAAATATAATAAACTTTATTAACGAAGGAATCGTAGAAGCCGCTTAAATCCTTATATAAAAACGATAACTTCTAAAAACTACTTTAGAAAAAGCACTCGCTTAAACAAGTTATAGTTTAAGTAGAAGTTAAGTACAAAGGAAAAATGAAATAGAATCCAATCGCATTATAGATGCTTAACAATTTAGGCCAAATTCTAGGTTTCCCAGAAATTAGTCTAATATTTAAAGCACTATAAGTAAAGGACTTTAGTCTTAGGATTAGCGACGCTATTGGGCGTACTTACATTTATTTAGCTTCCATTTGTTAAACAAATACTAGAGATAAAGAGCACCCTAAATCCGATTCTAGATCTAAGTAGGAGTGTTAAAGTAAATGGCAGATCTGGCTATAGAATCTAGTCAAGTAATTCAAGGGAGAGCCGTCGTACCGCATCGGGCTTCCGGAATAGGTTTGGCTCTCGGAGGAACGTAGTTCCGGAGCGAGAGATAAAACTCCCTAAATAGCTGTACTTAGGATCCTTAACTCTAGTTAATATATTATTCATATAGTGTGCTTCCATAGTCTGATTTAATAAAGTAATTGTTTTATTTATACGAGGCTAATAATAATAGCGTTTTAAGTAAATCAAGGTCTTGGCGACTTCGAGATGCCCGATTAAAGATTGGCTATAAACTCTTTTAATTAAATTAACTCGAAGGCCGTTTAATACCTAAGCTTTGCCTTTGAATTAAAGAAGTCTATAATCGTCGATACTATAATATAGTAAAAAAACGTCGAGGCTAACTCGTTCCTTCTTTCCTAATTTCTTTAAAGTATTAAAATAAAACTTATTTACTTTTTGCATTTAACGAATCTCTTTTATCGCGTCTAGCTTAATATCAAGCAATTAGTGCGTTAATATAGCTTCTAAAAGAGTCTCCAAAGCGAGGTTCTCTCGTACAGCAAAAAAGAGTCGATGCAATAGAAGTAAAATTTAATTTATATATTTTTAGTATTTATCTATATTATTTTAAAGGAAATCGCTTATTCTCTTTATTAAAGCATCGGCTTTGCTATTTAGTTTACTAAAACGATATTAAATCTCAAAATAGAATTGCAATAGAAATTCAATTTATTTAATTTATCGATAAATAAGTTTTTTAATAATAGTAAAATACTTTAAGTTTTTATAATCGATAAAGATTTAAATAAAAAGTCTAATTCCTTCTAATTTAAAGCGCTACTCTTCCAAGGAACGTATAATAGCTAAAAGTTCTTTATTGTAAATTTTATAATTGCATTCGGCGGAAACTATTTTCTTAGAGAAATAGATTATCGAGTAAAGTAGGCCGTCGAAGTTAGCGAATTAAAAAAGTACTTCAAAAAATATATAATTAAAAGCGTTAGTTTCTAAATAATAAGCTTTGTCTCTATCGAAATAGAATAATACTAGTTTAGTGCTAACGGTATTCTTTATTAATTAAAAAGTAGCTTAGCATTTATTACTCTAAATAAATAATATATTCTTCTTTTGTAAAATAGTTAAAGAGGCTAGGATTCGCAAGTAATCGATGATAAATTTGCAGTAAAAGTTACAAAATCCCGTGAATAAAGCTATCTCGATAACGGTATTCGGGATAAGCTAATTCTTAATAATTTGTACTTTAGCAAAGTTTATCTCAACTTTAGTAGTACTAACTATAAGTTCTAGAAACTTAGTACGAGTAACGTGAAACTCGTACTTTTTAATATCGATCTATAGACCAACGTTAATTAAAAGCTATAGAATGTATTAGACGTATTCTATATAGTTTTATTCGTTTTTATTATAAATAAAAATATTATCTAAATAAGCAATAGCGAATTAGCCTAGGCAATCCTAAAGAATCTCGTTGATATACTTTTGAAAAGTAGTTAATCCATTGCAAAGTCTAAATAGTAATACTTTTAATTTAAATTATTTATAGCGAATAATAAAAATAGTTAAATCTTCGCTTTCCTCGTCTATACGCATACGATTAAAAGCGTACTATACGTTTAATCGAATAAAGATTTTAATATTATTTAGCTAAGCCAAAGTTTCGTTTATAAAAGACAAAAAGTATTTATTCTTTTTGGTAATTACATTAAAGCGACGGTAATTTATATAAAATCGTAGTCCTCCACTCGACTTCTTGACAAATAAGACTAGTGAAGACTAAAGAGCTTTGCTAGCCGTAATAAATTCTTTAAATAAGTTTTTATTAATATAGTTCTTAACTAATTCGAGTTCCTTTTGGAATATACGATAATTTTTAATATAAGTAAAGATTTATTTATCGGTAAATTTAATATAGTAATTATATTCACGATATAGAGATAAAGTATTAGCCTCTTTTTTAGAGAAAGCTTTAATAAAATAATAATATTCTATAGGAATTACTAATTTAAAATTAATTTTTTCTTTTTTTTTCTTTTCGACTTTTTTATAAATTTCCTTTATAGAAATGGCAAAAGTATAATATAGGCTTTCTTTATAAATATTGCGGCTTTTATTAATTAGAGAGATTATAAAAGCGGCTCCAATTATATAAATAGTAGTTCGTTCGGGAGGCTTGCTTATATTGGCAAGTTTACGCAAGATCTTAATTACTTTAGATATAGGTTTGTCCTCCAAAATAGTTGCAAGGGCAGAAGCTATTAAAATTAAAGCAAGTATAGTTCCCGAAGTAGTTGGCGGCGCTATTTCGAGATTATATCGAGCTTCGATATAAATATAATATCTATACTTAAATTTAATAAATTCATTAGTAAAATTAATTTTTACACTATAGTAATGTATTTATTGCTTATTAATAATAGTTTAGTAAATGAAATTCGTAATATAGAAACAAACGTTATCGGCAATATAATTCTAAATCCGTATATAAAGATATATAATATAGATTATATATACTTTCCCATTTTCGCTATAGCTTTCGATTTCCTTGGACTTGGCTAGCTCGACGAAATCGATACCTAATACTTCGCATACTTTTTATATAATCTCGAAATTAATATAGTTTCCTTCGCAAGCGCTTATATCTATTAAAGTTTATATAATAATTTTATTATTTCTAATTATTATATAATTTAAAAAAAGGAGTAGGTTTTTATACGAGGCGTTGGAAATTAAGCTAATATGCACAAAGGATAGTTTTTTAATAGCGATTTCTTTAAAAGTTATTCGTTTTCCGAATCGATTTTATAATTAAAATAGCGATTTAATTATCGATTATAATTAAAGTTATAATCGTCGTCGATATCGATATTAGTCTCGAACAAATGTTCCACGTTATTTACCTTCGAGAGCTTATCCTTTCTTTAGAAGTAATCGAGTAACTTATAATCGGGCTTTCTATAACTATAGCACTCTACTTCTATTTTAATAATTAGCTTAAAGTAGGGCTTTAGCGTCGCGATTCCGGCAGAAGCAGGGGTAGTGAACCTAGCAAGCGCGGGAGCTGAAAACTAAGAGAGTTAAGGAGTCGTAAAGAAAGGGGAAGTTCGAGGTCGTTAAATTACTAATCTTTCCTTTCGTTTACGTCTCTATTTTTATCTTTCTTTTTGCTAATTAACGATTTGGATATTGTCGTAGTAAATAATACATTTCTTGGCTAGCTCGTCTATAGTTTGGCAATCGATTACTATAACTAAAACAGCTTATAATTTAGTATTAAACTTTTTGCGAAACTCGTGCAATTTAGTATTTTTAATTATAAAAAGTTCTATTATAATACATTCCTATTCGGCGTAGAAGCTTTGGAAATCGTTTCTATAGTATAATTTATTAAACTTATTCTACAAATTCTTAATTTTATTCGAATCGTTATAATACTTATTTATATTTATAAAAATCTTTTCTATATTAATATAAATAATAAAAGAATCGATTTGGAATCTAGCCCGTAATTACTTAGCGGCTAAATTAATTACTTTACTTTTAATATATATTATTTTAATCTTTTTAATAAAAAAGTAATTAGCGTTAATATCGAGCTTAATTATTATAGTAGTTTTCTAATTATCGTATTTAGCTTTGTCTAATCTAATAAAAGATTCAAAATATAGTAAGCGTTCGGATTTTAAAGATTTGGATTTGTAAAGAATAAAATCGAAATATAAAGTAAATCGATTCTCGTAATATCGAATTACTATATTTTTATTTTGTAAAGCGACGTTAGCGAACTTAAAAAGCTTTCGAGCTTTATCGAATAACTTCTCCAATTATTAATAATCGTTAAAAGTCTTGCATACGAAGTCTAAAGCTTTTTACTAAAGTTGTTTATCGCTATTTGCTAATATAGTCCAAATTGCGGCCTTTTGTATATTCCTAGCAATAGGGTGCATATCTTCATCGTCGATATTATGGAAATTTAAATGCCAAGGGCGTTTAATATTTTAAAGGGGAATTTAATCGATTACGCTATTTGTATAAAAGAATAATAGGGAATCATTTCTAGCAAAAAGATTTACACTATTATCTCTCGCTATTTTATCGATATATTTATAATATAAAAAAAAAGTCTATTATTAAACGATGTAAATAAATCTTTAGCGCGTAAAAGCTAGTAACTCGTAAATCGAAACTATATAAAAAACAAGATTACGTAAAGGATCCTAGGTTTATATACTTAAATAAGTAATACAAAGAAGTTCTACGTAAAAGGAATAAATTCTCGTGAAAGAAAGAATATAAAGAGCGTTACCGTTCCATGTAAAGGAATTAATATTAAACGCTATAAACTTTTGTAAAGGAATTTGTATTATTGCGAACGTTTTTCCAAAAACTATAATTCTTCGAGTTTTAGCGTATACGTAAAGTAATAAATTTATTAAAGTTTTTTATAAAAAACTAAATAAGTATTGGTCTTAGTTATTATATAAGGAACGAGTAAAGCAAATTATATAATTATATTTAAGAATAATTAAAATAATTTCTAAAAGAGAGTGTGGGAAGAGCCTATCTAATATACAGGCGCAAAAGCCTCAAAGGGAGCTAGTATCGCTTCCTTTGAGTTTGCAAAACAAAGCATGGAAGGCGCTAGTCCTAATCTGGCAATCCTAACCCTTTGTATGCCTTAGTGATCGATATTCGTTACAAAAATAAAATTACGTAAAAAGTTTTGGATTTATATATTTAAGCAAATAATATAGAAAAGTTTTATATAAAGGAAATAAATTCTCGCGAAGAAAAAAATATAAAAAATATTATCGTTTTATATAAAGGAATTAATATTAGATATTATAAACTTTCATAAAGGAAATTATATTATTACGAACGTTTTTCCAAAATTATAATTCTTCGAGTTTTAATATATATATAAAATAATAGATTTATTAAAAATTTTTGTAAAAAATTAAATAAATATTAATTTTAATTATTATATAAAGAACGAGTAAAGTAAATTATATAATTATATTCAAAAATAATTAAAATAATTTTTAAAAAAAAATATAAAAAAAGTTTATTTAATATATAAATATAAAAGTTTTAAAGAAAATTAATATCGTTTTCTTTAAATTTGCAAAATAAAGTATGGAAAGCGCTAATTCTAATTTAGTAATTCTAACTTTTTATATATTTTAGTAATCGATATTCGTTATATTAAAATTAAAATTTTTTATATTTTATTTTGCAAATTTAAAAAAAAGCGATATTAGTTTTCTTTAAAACTTTTATATTTATATATTAAATAAATTTTTATTATATTTTTTTTTAAAAATTATTTTAATTATTTTTAAATATAATTATATAATTTATTTTATTTATTTTTTATAATTTAATTAAATTCGAATTAATTGAAATAATATATCGATATTTATTTAAAAATCTCGTATATTAATATATTTTCTAAAATTAATAAATTTATTATTTATTAATATAAAAATAAAAAAGTTTTATAAAAAAATCGTAAATTAATATATATATTTTAAAATTATTTATAAATAATAAAATTTTGATTTTCGTTTTAATATATAAATTTTTTTTAAAAAAAATTTATATTTATAAAATATATATTTTTCTATTAATTAATAATTATAAAATTATTATATTTATATATATTATAATTTAAAAATAATTAAACGCGTAATTTATTACGAATTTACTTTTTTAATATCGATAAATAATTAAAATAAATAAATATAATTAAATATTTTTATTATAACGAATATCGGTTACCAAAGTATACAAAGGGTTAGGATTGCCAGATTAGGACTAGCGCCTTCCATGCTTTGTCCTGCAAGCTCAAAGAAAGCGATACTAATTTCCTTTAAGGCTTTTACATTTATATATTAGACAAGCTTTCCCTATACCCTTTTCTAGAAGTTATTTTAATTATTCTTGAATATAACTATATAATTTGCTTTGCTTATTCCTTACATAATAACTAAGACTAACATTTACTTAATCTTTTACAAAAGATTCTAATGAATCTATTACCCCGTGCATACGCTAAAACTCGAAGAATTATAGTTTTGGAAAAATGTTTATAGTAGTACAAACTCCTCTACGAAAGCTTATAGCGTTTAATATTAATTTCTCTATATAAAACGATAACGTTTCTTATATTCTCCCTTCCACGAGAATTTATTTCCTTTATATAGAATTCCTTTATATTATTTATTTAAATATACAAATCTAGGATTCTTTATATAATTTAGTTTTTTATGTAATTTCGATTTACAAATTACTAACCTTTACGCGTTAAAGATTTATTTATATTATTTAGTAATAGATTCCCTTTCTATATTACAAATATATTAATAAAATAGTAAAAAATAATAGCGCAAATTTCCTTATTAGAAATAATTTAATATTATTCTTTTATACGAATAGCGTAATCGATTAAACTTTCCTTTAAAATACAAAACGCCCTCAGCATTCAAATTTCTATAATACCGACGACGAAAATATATACTCCATTGCCAAAAATATATAAAAAACTATAACTTAAACTATATTAATAAATAAAAATGAATAATTTTAGCAAAAAGCTTTAGACTTCGTATATAAAACTTTTAACGATTACTAATAGTTAAAGAAATTATTCGACGAAGCTCGAAAGCTTTTTAAGTTCGTTAACGTCGCTTTGCAAAATAAAAATATAGTAATTCAATACTACGAAAATCGATTTACTTTATATTTCGATTTTATCCTTTACGAAACCAAACTTCCAAAATCCAAACGTTTACTATACTCTAACTTTTTCATTAAATTAAATAAAGCTAAATACGACGATTAAAAAACTATTATAATAATTAAGCTCGATATTAACGTTAATTACTTTTTTATTGAAAAGATTAAAATAATATATATTAAAAGTAAAGTAATTAATTTGGCCGTTAAATAGTTACGAACTAGATTCCAAATCGACTTTTCCATTACATATATTAATATAGAAGAAATTTTTATAAATATGAACAAATACTATAATAATTCGAATAGAATTAAAAACTTATGGAATAAGTTTAATAAATTATATTATAAAAGCGATTTTTAAAGCTTTTACGTTAAATAGGAACGTATTATAATAGAATTTCCTATAATTAAAAATATTAAATTGCACGAGTTTCGCAGAAAGCTTAGTATTGAATTGCAAATTACTTTAGTTATAGTAATCGATTATTAAATTATGGATAAATTAGCCAAGAAATATACTATTTACTATAATAATATCCAGACCGTTAATTAGCAAAAGGAAAAATAAAAATAGAGACGTGAACGAAAAAAAAGATTAGTAATTTAACGATCTTGAATTTCCTTTTTTTTTACGACTTCTCGACTTCTTTAATTTTCAACTTCCGCATTTACTAAATTCATTACCTCTACTTTTACCGGAACCGCGACGCTAAAGCTTTACTTTAAGCTTATTATTAAAATAGAAGTAAAGTACTATAATTATAGAAAGCCCGGTTATAAGTTATCCGATTACTTTTAGAGAAAGAATAAGTCCTCGAAGATAAATAACGTGGAATATTTATTCGAGGCTAATATCGACGTCGACGACGATTACGACTTTAATTATAATTAATAATTAAATTACTATTTTAATTATAAAATCGATTCGGAAAACGAATAATTTTTGAAAAAATCGCTATTAAGAGATTGTTTTTTATATATATTAGTTTAATTTTCGATATTTCGTACGAAGATTTACTTCTCTTTTTAAATTATATAATAATTAGAAATAATAAAATTACTATATAAGCTTTAATAAATATAAGCGCTCGCGAAGGAAATTATATTAATTTTAAGATTATATAAAAAGTATGCAAAGTATTAAGTATCGATTTCGTCGAGTTAGCTAAGTTTAAGGAAATCGAAAGCTATAGCGAAGACGGGAAAACATATATAACTTATATTATATATTTCTATATACGGATTTAGAATTATATTACCGATAACGTTTATTTCTATATTACGAATTTTATTTATTAGACTATTATTAGCAAGTAATAAATGCATTACTATAGTGTAAAAATTAATTTTACTAACGAATTTATTGAATTTAAGCATAGATACTGTACTTATATCGAAGCTCGATATAACCTCGAAATAGCGCCGCTAGTTACTTCGGGAATTATACTTGCTTTAATTTTAATAGCTTCTGCTTTTGTAATTACCTTGGAGGATAAACCTATACCTAAAATAACTAAGATCTTGCGTAGACCTGCCAGTATAAGCAAGCCTCTTGGAAGGACTACTATTTATATAATTGGAGCCGCTTCCATGATTTCTTTAATTAATAAAAGCCGTAATACTTATAAGGAAAGCCTATACTATGCTTTTGCCATTTCTATGAAAGAGATTTACGAAGAAGCCGAAAAGAAAAAGAAAGAAGAAATTGATTCTAAATTAGTAATTTCTATAGAATATTATTATTTTATCGAAGTTTTTTTTTAAAAAAGAAGCTAATACTTTGCCTTTATATTGTAAATGTAATTACTACATTAAATTTACCGATGGACAAGTTTTTATTTATACTAAAAACTATCGTATATTTTAGGAGAAACTCGAATTAGTTAAGAACTATATTAATGAGAATTTGTTTAAAGGATTTTTTACGATTAGTAAAGCTTTTTAATTATCACTAGTTTTATTTATCAAAAAGCCGAGTGGAGGACTACGATTCTGCATAGACTACCGTCGCCTTAACGCAATTACCAAAAAGGATAAATATTCCTTACTCTTTATAAACGAAACTTTGGCTTAGTTAAATAGTATTAAAATCTTCACTCGATTAGATGTACGATACGCTTTTAATCGTGTACGTATAGACGAGGAAAGCGAAGATTTAACTACTTTCACTACTCGTTATAAATAATTTAAATCAAAAGTATTACTATTTGGACTTTGTAATGGACTAGCTATTTTCCAAAAATATATTAATGAAATTCTTTAGGATTGCCTAAGCAAGTTCGCTATTACTTATTTAGATAATATTCTTATTTATAGTAAGAACGAATAAAACTATATAGAATACGTTTAATACGTTTTATAGCTTTTAATTAACGCTAGTTTATAGACCGATATTAAGAAGTACGAGTTTCATATTATTTATACTAAGTTCCTAGAATTTATAATTAGTATTATTAAAGTTAAGATAAACTTTACTAAAGTATAAACTATTAAGAATTAGCTTATTTCGAATACCGTTATCGAAATAGCTTTATTTACGGGATTTTGTAATTTTTATTATAGATTTATTATCGATTATTCGCGAATTCTAGCTTTTTTAATTATTTTATAGAAAAAGAATACGCTATTTATTTGGAGTAATAAATGCTAAACTACTTTCTAATTAATGAAGGATATCGTTAGTATTAAATTAGTATTATTTTATTTCAATAAAGATAAAGTTTATTATTTGGAAATTAACGTTTTTAATTACGTATTCTTTAGAGTGCTTTTTTAATTCGCTAACTTCGACGACTTACTTTATTCGATAATTTACTTCTTTAAGAAAATAGTCCCCGCCGAATGCAATTATAAGATTTACAATAAAGAACTTTTAGCTATTATATATTTTTTAGAAAAGTAGCATTTTAAATTAGAAGGAATTAGACTTTTTATTTAAATCCTTATCGATTATAAGAATTTGGAATACTTTATTACTATTAAGAAATTTATTCGTCGATAAATTAGATAGACTGAATTCTTATTGCAATTCTATTTTAAGATTTAATATCGTTTTAGCAAGCTAAACGGCAAAGCCGATGCTTTAATAAAAAGAATAAGCGATTTCCTTTAAAACGATATAGATAAACGTTAAAAATATATAAATTAAATTTTATTTTTATCGTATAAACTTTTTCTTACTATACGAAAGAACTTCGCTTTGGAAATTATTTTAAAAACTATATCGATGTATTAATTACTTAATATTAAATTAGACGTGATAAAAGAAATTCGTTAAATATAAAAAATGAATAAATTTTATTTAAATATTTTGAAGAAATTGGAAAAGAAGGAACGAGTTAGCCTCGACATTTCTCTATTATATTATAATATCGACGATTATGGATTCCTTCGATTTAAAGGCAAAGCTTAGATATTAAATAATTTTCGAGTTAATTTAATTAAAAAAGTTTATAGCTAACTTTTAATCGAGTATCTCGGAATTGCTAAAACTTTGACTTATTTGAAATACTATTACTATTGGCTTCGTATAAATAAAATAATTATTTAATTTATATAAAACTATTATAATTGCCGATATAGTAAAGTTTTAAAAAATATATATAATAGATTTTTCAATTCTTTGCTAATACTTTTATAGCTTTGGCAAAATATTTCAATAAACTTCGTTATTGGATTATCGCTTTATAAAAGCTATAACGCTATCCTCGTAATCGTATATCGATTATTTAAAAAACGTTACTTTATTCTTTATTTTTTAGAAAAGAACGAAATCTTTGCCGAGGAGATAGTTTATTTACTTATAAAATACGTATAGAAATATTACGGACTATTCGACTTTGCTATCTCCGATTAAAAAATATAATTTATAGCGGAAATATAGAAATATTTATACCGAATACTTAAAATTACGACTCGACTTTTTACAATTTTTTACTCGTAATCGAATAAATAAATTGAAATTGCTAATAGCGAAATAGAACGCTATTTTAAAACGTATATTAATTATTAATAAAACGATTAAGTTCTATAGCTCTTTATAGCCGAATTTGCTATTAACGATTACGTTTCGGATATTACTTAAATAAACTTGTTCTTCGCTAATAAAAGCTATTATCTACGAATAGATTTCGATTTTAAATCGGAAACCAAAGTTTTTTATATAATTAAAGAAAAGTACGATTAAGAAACGGCTATTGCCTTCGCTTAGAAAATAAGGAAGCTTTGGATCCTGCTATAAAAGAAGACTTTCTTAGTTTAAATTAAAATAAAAGAATTTGCAAATTAGCGTTGAAAGCCGGCCTCGAACTACTAAATCGGAGATAAAATATAGATATTTACTAAAAATATTCGTATGAAACGAGACTACCGAAAGCTGGATAATAAGCAAATCGAGCTTTATTCTATTTTACGAAAGATTAATTATATTTTTTATAAAATCGATATACTAAATACTAAAATTTATAACGTATTTCACTTGAGTTTATTACGCCTCGATTCTAACAATTCTTTGCTCGGACAAATCCTCGACTTTGTAGAACCGGAAATTATCGATAGCGAGGAGGAGTATAAAGTTACTAAGATATTAAATACTTGCTTTTACTATGGCAAATTGCAATATTAAGTTGAATAGAAGAGTTAGCTCTCGAATAATACGTGGTACAGCGCGGAAGCTTTCGAGAACGTAAAGGACCTATTATAAGGATTCTACTTAACTTATTTACAACTCCTTGGCCTTAAGAACGAACGAGAATAGAGACGGAAAATAAAGAAGCTTAAGAAATTATTAAAATAGATTTTAATTATAATTAGAAAGAATTTTAATTAGAAAAACGTTATTTTTATAACGTTATTTTTATTATTTTTAATACTTTAATTTTCAGGCTAATTTTCGGGTTTAAACCCGAAAATTAGCTTTATATTTTAGGCCGTAACTTTTTCAAACCGTAATTTAGATTAGGTGACCTAGGATTTCAAAGGGGGGAGTACTATAACGAATATCGATTACTAAAGTATATAAAAGATTAGAATTGCCAAATTAGGACTAGCGCTTTCTATGCTTTGTTTTGCAGACTTAAAGGAAGCGATACTAGCTCCCTTTGAGGCTTTTGCATTTGTATATTAGACAAGCTTTCCCTATACCCTTTTCTAGAAATTATTTTAATTATTCTTGAATATAATTATATAATTTGCTTTACTCGTTCCTTATATTTATATTATAATATATAAAATATAAAATAATTAAATTTTTATAAAAAAAATATTAATATTATAAAATTATATTAATTTTCGTTATAAAAATTAATAAAGTTTAATACGATTTAATTAATATCGAGAACGATATTTAAAAGAAAAAAACTTTATAATATAGCTAAAATAAATATCGAAAGCGTCGGCAGGCTAAAATAGTCTAGATCGATAATCGGCATAAGCTAAATATTATAATAAATTCTTTTTACGTATTATCGAGCATTATAAAGAATTAGCGGAGTTTATAGAGCTTCTATATAAATATAGAACTTTGCTCTTTAGCAAAAAAGTAAAGATTAATTATTATACTAATTAAATATTATATTTTTGATTCTTTGATTTATTGCTTTCTATTTTAGCAGAAGGGCAGAGATTAGTTATTATACTAGTTAAATATTATATCTTTGGCTCTTTGATTTCTTGCTTTTTATTTCAGTACTTTATAATATAATTCGGGTATAGTATTATACTAAAGATTATCGACAAGTTTTATATAATTACAAATAGCTTTATATTATATTTATATACTTTTGCTTTCGCTTATATTACGCACGGAAGTGCAAAATGGAATACTTTAATCAAAAGGAGTCTATAGGAGTTAATGCTTTTGTTACTGCATACGATTATTAACTATATGCTACTTTCATAAAGGTATCGTTTCTTTAGTTTGTGCGGTAGTGGAGATACTTGTGCTTAAACTTTAATAATCATTATTACTTTCTGCTATCTTTTAAAGCTCGATGGAAGATGACTACTGTCTGGAGTAGGATGGCAAACAAATGGGGTTTAGCGCTATAACGGGGCTGAAATCCCTCTTCCTACTTCTACCTTCACTTCCACCACTTCTTCCTAGCTAATTAAGAACAACAAAACTAAAACGGTTATTACCTACTACTAAGTAAAACGGTGATCATTCTGTGATACCAACAACCACATTTCCAATACTTGTTACCCAGTTTTCAGCAGTGCCTTTCAATTTATTCCAATCCATTTCTTGTTTGTAAGTCTCACTTTTGCTTGCATTTGCACGAAAAGCAATCCAATCCTTAGTCAATATTGACTTCTCTTCCTTCGCTGGTTGCGAAATAAAAGGACTTCGAACTGGCTTCAAAACGACATCATCCTCTGGTCTTAAGAAATACCCCAGGGAAATTTTCGTAGTGGTAGGGTCCGTCGACTCGGAGGACATTGCGATAACTCGGTGTTGGCATGAGCGCAGAAGACCATTTGTGAGCTTGAATAATGTGTCACCTACGTTGACAATAGCTTTGCGGGAACAGGGAACGACGAACTTCCAGGTCTGCGTACGAGGGTCTACTACCTGTAAGCCGGGGTTGTTGGTGAAGAGTAACGTCACAGACCCAAAATCCGTGTGTGGTAGGAGCATAACATTGGACTTCTGTTCCACTTTCGTATCATAGCTGTACTGAACCAAGCGTAGATGATCACCTGAGTATGCCTGTATCCTATGCTTCTCTTCTAGGCTATCGCTAGGGTGCACATCTAGAACTTTGGAGAGGCTTTCAAGAAGTATCAAGCATGCTGTATGGGCTTGATTCACGAAGTCGTACGAACAATCTGCCATCTCCGAGCTCACAAGACCACGGAGAATATAGTCTTTGCAATGATGCCTCAGAGCGTCTTCCTTCGATATCTGTGGAGTGCATATCAGAACAGGTCATTGGAATGACCGAGCTGAGAAACCTACATTTAGAAACTCATTTGAATCTGGTGTTCCTTCCCTGTCAACAACTGCTCCCCCTCGAGGCTTATACCTATCTCAAATTAGAATGGTGTGCTAAAATGGAGCTGGGGTTGATGTTATAGAAAATTAGTACCCAAAATACGACCCGGTTTTATTCCAGGAAATAGCAAGTTTGTCTTCAATCGGCCTCTGAAAGAAATTGCTGCCATGTTCGAAAAGGGCATCAACCGAATTCCAGTCCCAGTTGATGAGAGATTCTTGCTCGAAAGAAAGGTAAAAAAAGCCCAATGTTTTGCAAGCAGCAAGAAGATTTTCCCTTTCCGTTGCATCTTCTTTGAGTAATCCTGCCAACGAAATTGTTGAGAGAAGGGCATCTTCAGTATCCATAGTTTCGAAAAAGCTGTGCAAAACTTCGAAAAGTCTGGCGAGCTTAGACAACTCTTCTTGGACCCAGTTTAGGGGCATCTGTGTGCTCACTGGTATATGTAAAGTCCCTTTCCACCCCCACACACAAAGGTTGCCACACTCAATCCATTCATCAGGACTCGATGATCGTCTGACATGCAAGTGGACAGAAAGGGACGAACTGTGTCGCTTGATAAGCTGTGCAACTTGAACATCCCGTGCGAGTCCAGACTTCATGCCCGTTAATCTTAGGTCTTGCTGCTTTTAAAATGCGTTGATTACCCCTCACTTGAGTCTTAGAGCTGCAAAGGTCTCATTTCGCCAGGCGGCTAGGTCGCGGAGACTTTTAAGCCGTCTGTCTCCACCTTCGAGGCTTTATCCAGAATCTTCGAAGTCGATAATTGCAATGCCAAAACTTCCTCTGATAGATCTGTCATATATTGACAATAGCCGTGATGATGCAACCGCTCCTTCAATTGCAGAAATAGGGCGTGCATGTCGAAGTAACGGCTTCTTCCAGATTATTGGCCATGGTATTTCCCGTGGGCTGCAAGACGATATACTCGAGATCACACAAAAGCTATACTCTCTGCCACTACCAAAAAAGAACGAACTGAGCCTGTCTCTATCGACAAAAAAGCGAGGTAGGTCTCCAACATTATCAGACTCGCGTGTCTTGCTGAGAAACAGATCAGGCTATTCGGGACTTTGCCAGCAGCAGCTTGACCCCACTGGGGCTCCAGACATGAAAGAGTCATTTTATATCAGCGAGAATACTCCACATTCTGGAAATATGTACCCCACAGAGGAAGATGTACCCAATTTCAGAGTTGTCACCTCGAAATACTATGACGAAATGATTCGTCTCAGCCAATGTGTGTTTCGTCTTCTAGCTAGTGCGCTGAGCCTACCTGCTGATACCTTCGACAATTACTCCGGCGCAGATGGAACGATCGAAAATACGTTTGGAAGTACACTGCGCCTTGTGCATTATCCTCTGACAAAGCTGGAAAGTAGTTCCGGCCAACTAAGCTGCGGTGCTCACACTGACTTTGGCACACGTAAGTAGAGCATTTAAATAGAATTAGTTGAAAGCAAACAAAAAAGTACTGACTAAATCTAAGTGACCTTGTTACTCCAAGATGGGATCTCGGGGTTGGAAGTTCGAGATATAGCTACGGGTGAATGGTTTTCCGTTCCGGCGCAAGAGGACGTATATGTTGTCAATATCGGAGACCTCATGCAACGATGGACAAGTGGTCACTTCAAGTCAGCGCCTCATCGGTAAGAAACGTTGCTTTGGGCAATAGACTCGCCCGAGTCTGCAGAAACCGACTGACACCGAGTAGTGTTGTGTTTGATGCTCCGATATCGCGATACTCTGTTCCATTTTTTTTAATGGCAACTATGATTTCACCATTCGTCCATTTCCCGACCTCCTTGACACTGCAACCAATCGGTTCGAGGAATCGGAGGCAATCACTGTGGGGGAGCACATCAAATACCGACTGCGCATGACCCATGTAGACTTAAATACAAAATGAACAATCCAGTAGAGTACGGAGTATATTCCCAACTCGTTCCATGAAATAAAATGTGCAAATGCAAAAGTAAAAGTTATACAGAGTAAACCATAGGTTAGATTCCCCTTTGAAACATTAGCGCCACTCATTGGCCTATTGGGGGCTGGCGGGGTTACTTGGGCGGTCAAAGGAGCGTGAAGAAACTTCCAAGTTCATTGTGACAATCAGTCATAACGCGCAATCAGGATTGTTGCAAACGAGCTGTAATCTGTCGCAATATGCAACGACCGCATAACTCAGTGCTGAAGCTTGCCCGCCGGCCAGGGGGACCTTCCTCTCTCTTATGGCCGGCTATTCCCACTATTGTTCCCCTCAATTCCCATCGACAATTCTGGAGAATGGGTGCTCCAAGCTCCAAACCCGTGGATGTTCCCGCCCTCTGCAATCGTGTTGAGCGTTCATTCCCCAAGCGTTTCCGGAAGGATGGCTGGTATTTGACAACTGTAAGCTGGCCGTAATTTCTGCTACCACCTAAGACATGCTAATTCAGAAGACCGCGGCACTAATAGCTTGTGGCAAGCCCGCTATGGTGGCACCACTGTATACCCACCTATGTCGCGAATACCAAACTCCAGCAGCTCGGCAGGCACTCGTCCGCCGCATGCGCGAGGCCATGATCAAATGTATCATTCTCAATGGAATTCCAATTGTGATGGAAGCTTTTGCCACCCTTGCGAAAGTCGAAGCATCCGAAGATCAAGAAAAAAGCTTTACGAGGTCTGTTCTTATCGATTAGGAGGGGAATTGCACTCTTTACTGATTTCAGAGGTTAGACAAGAATGGCAAGCCGACGAGAAAAATCACAAGAGGGGCTTAGACGTACTTGAAACATTGTACGAAAACGACAATGACAAAATTTGGGCGTCATTCGGCTCCCATCGAGACATCCGTAAGTTATTCCTCGTTATTTATGTTTTTCTTGCTCTGAATTTGTGTTGACTTTGCTCTAGCGTGGATCTCTACCGACATCTCTTACGGCCTATTCCTCGCAGACCATACTATTCTTGATATAGTGGAGTCCGAGCTCGTCATCCTCCCTGCGATCATGTGCCAAAATCTAAAGATGGCTACACACTGGCATCTTCGTGGCTGTCTTCGCGTGGGCATAAAGCGCGCTGAGGTTGAACAGATACAAAGCGCAATTGAAGCAATTGCTGAGGCGTGTGGGACGAGCTTGAGTGAGATAGGGACAGTAGCCGACGTCGAAGTGGAGTGATGAAAAGAAGTTGTTATGGGGCAAATAGGAGCAGGCAGGAGCGATGCACCTTTGTATTCGGACCAGCTTCTAGCTTCTATAACAAATGCAAGCTTCATCAGCTCCGACTGGATGTCTCACTGTCTCCTAATACAGTTATAGCGCTGAAAGTCTTTAATCATTGTCCTACATAATAGAGTCTGTTGTGAGTTTCACAGAGTAGATTCACAAGAAATAGTCCGTACGTTGTTAGAAAGGAGAACTTTTGGGAAGAAGGTTCAATTTGAACCTAATTTCATATATCTTCTCTCGTAAAAGAGTTTCAAAGTGCCCAATATCTTCGACCCTATTAACGAAGACTAGTCCTCAATTTCCCTATTTATCGGAGGCAGCGGATACTCTCCAAGACTCTTGAAAAACGCAGCAGACTTTCCCATCAATTGAACCACATCTTGGCCCATCCATGCTGGAACCATTTCAGCTCGAGGCTTCTCAATTTCGAGCGTCTTCTCTCCAATAACCTAGTAGTTTATGTCAACAGTGATTCTTTGTACACTAGTAGAGCAAGAAATACGTACCAAGCAGCATTTCCCTTCCATTGCCGAGTCCACAGAGAGCTGAGTAATAGCTGCAGTTACATCCCGAGATTTGTTTGCAGGCAACCCGGAATCAAGCCAAGCTTTGGAATATCCACTGGTCATATGAGTTGGCGTGAGTGTTGGAGCCACAGCATTGAGCCTAACTCCAATATCCTTTGCCGTTGCCTGCGAGGAGCGCAGAAGCCCGATGACTCCGTGTTTGGATGAGACGTACGAAATGACGCCTGTCCCTCCAAAGTAGCCGGCAGTCGAACAGGTCAGCACGACGGACCCTCGAAACCCATCAGAACACTTCGGTTTGTTCGCATGTAGAAGAAAGCGAGCCTGGGAACTATGGAAAAGTTAGCAACATCACGCAAACCCCATTACTTCAGGAGCGAAAGCGTCTGACAAACCATTCATTGTTCCCTTGATATTGACATCCAGAACTCGATAACTATCAATAGGCTCCTTCAGCTCGCCATCTTCATCAGTCTCAAAATCAAAGAAATTTTTCGATTCCACGATTCCAGCATTCGCGGCCACAATATCAACCTGACCAAACTTTTGAATCGTTTGCTTAAAGAGCTCTCTTGTTTCATCCCAGCTACAGATGTTCACAGGAACAAAGACCACCTGGTGCTTGGATAACGAAGATATCAAGACTTCTGCAGCTCGAGCAGAGGAATTGTAAACTCAAAACGTCAAGCAAAGGTTTAGAATAGGAATTGGCCGTAAAGTAAAAGTTGGGGTACTAAAGTACTTTTAAGTTTTCATCCACCAAAGTGTCGAGCATCTTAGGGTGAAGTGAGGCTGTGCTGCAGGGTAAACTCTTAGATGGACACAGTTTGAAAAAGTGTGTGGGGGTATGGAGCACAAACTATTGTTACACACATGAAACGACCGGAGGTAAGATTATCAAAACCAGCCGATGCATACATGATTCTTAGGTTTCTGAACTCACCGAATAGGTCTATTTTGAGACTCTCACTAGATACTGCCGAACCTGGCCCTTTGAGTAAAGTGGCATTTCTTCTGTCCAACATCCAGAAAATATTTAATGTTTCTTTTTCAGGTTACAAATTTCAGGAATTCCTAGATGAGTAACGGACCTTCAATATCAACTTTTAGGATGTTTTGAGGCACAGGGCGGTCTTCAGACTGAAAAGAAAAGGATCTTCATTAAAGGTAGACACAAACTTTTCTTTTTGAGAAACATCACGAATGAGAAAGCCTCACTTGTTAGAGAGGTATCTGCCACAGAGAATGCCTTTCAGATAGCCTTGTCTTCTTCAGCCAATCTATGTACGACAGACCCAAATCGACGAACGCCTTCGTCAAGGCGTTCCTCGTCTTCCCAAGCTCAGCTCAGCCTGACGTTGTGTGTGAATCTAGCAGAGTCTTCATCCCCAGAAACTTCAAACATTGTACCACTGGTAACTAGTAGGTTCTCCTCGAGCTTCGCATTGTGTACTACCAAGTCTGCACTAATGTTATCTGGAAGCTTTAGCCAGACAAAGAAGCCACCAAATACAGCGCCATTCTCAACCATAGACACGCCCAATGGGTAGAGGTAACGCTTAATGGCAATCCGCAACGTCTCGTATCGGGAAGCATATGAAGGGACAAGTGTAGAAGCGATGTGCTCTTGTAGCCCGCCAGTCTCAACCAGATGGCTGATACATACAGCTGCAAGTTGTGAAGCAGGTCCTCCAGATATTGTGGATCCACTAGAGCCTTATCTCAGCAATTGTCACTTCTCCTAGGAATCTGCGTTGTGGACGACCACCCTTTATAAATTGAGAACTTCACTCACACCTGTGCAAACGTTTCCACAAACAACTCTGTTCCTTCTACCCAGCCTGTTCTGCAACCAGGCCCGAGCAGTTTACTGAATGACCCGTTGCTCACGGTATTCCCGAATGTGTCTGCGCCGAATCGACTAGTACCGCCATCAAGCTCCTGATCGATATCGACCAATTTTGGCATGATTGCTTTATCTAGAGGTGTGCCAGTCACAGCGGTATCCTATTGCAAATAGTCGTAAACATTATCTGAAATTATAAGGGCGTCGAAATCGCGGGCTATTCGCACAAGGCTTTCTCGTCGACTAAGAGATATTATTCGGGATGAGGGGTTCGAGAACGATGGAACGGTATATAGTTATATTCTTGATTAGTATCGTTTCGCAAATTTTAAATGGTGGAATACTACTTTTAACAAGGACTACTACTAAAAATTAATAAACCATTATTTTAATTCCGTAATCGCATTATATCGTACTATTTATTATAAAAATTAAAGTTATTTATAAATTAATATAATATATTTTAAAATATTGAAAAAATTAATTTTAATAAAAAATAAAAAATATTAAATTATTAAAATATTTATTATAATTATTTTTAAATTTAAAATTATTATTAAATTTAAATTAAAAATATTTATATAAATAGAATAAAAGGAAAAAAAGAAAGCAAATAATAATAATAATAAAGAATTAGTAAATAATTCGAAATTTAAAATAAAATTTAATATTTTATTTATTATTATAATATTTGCTAAAATTATTTTTAAAATTATTATACTTTTCCTCGTTTTACTAATACGTTTTCTATTTATCGAATATATTTAAAAATTTTAATTTGCTTATATTATTAATTTCGAGATTTATATTAATAAAATCAAAATTTTTATATAAAAATTTATTCTCGATTTTAATAATATTAAATTCGAGTTCTCGATTTATTAAAAATATTAATAATTTAAAAAAATAAATTAAATAAATAATTATAAGGAACGAGTAAAGCAAATTATATAATTATATTCAAGAATAATTAAAATAATTTCTAAAAAAGAATATAGGGAGAGTTTGTCTAATATATAAACGTAAAAGCTTTAAAAAGAACTAGTATCGCTTTCTTTAAGCTTGTAGAACAAAGCATGGAAAGCGTTAGTCTTAATTTGGCAATTCTAATCCTTTATATACTTTAGTAACCGATATTCGTTATAGTATTCCCCTTCTTGAAATCCTAGATTACTTGATCTAAATTACGGCCTAAAAAAATTATAATTTAAAAAAGTTACGATTTGAAATATAAAACTAATTTTCGGGTTTAAACCCGAAAATTAGCCTAAATTTTAAAGTATTAAAAATAATAAAAATAATATAATAAAAATAACGTTTTTCCAAATCAAAATTCTTTCTAATTATAATTAAAATTTATTTTGATAATTTCTTAGGTTTTTTTATTTTCCATCTCTATTCTCGTTCGTTCTTAAAGCTAGGGAATCGTGGATAAACTAAGTGGAATCCTTGTAATAAATCTTTTACATTTTCGAAAACTTCCGCATCGTATTATATATTATCCAAAGGCCAGCCTTTTTATTTAGTTTAATATTGCAATTTGCTATAATAGAGGCAAGCGTTTAATATCTTAATAACTTCGTATTCTTCCTTGCTATCGATGATTTCAAATTCTATAAAATTGGGAATTTATTTAAGCAAAGAATTATTAAAATCGAGATGTAATAAATTCGAATAAAATATATTATAAATTTTAATATTTAATATATCGATTTTATAAAAAATGTAATTAATCTTTCGTAAAATAGAATAAAGCCCGATTTGTTTATTATTTAATTTTCAATAGTCCCGTTTTATACGAATATTTTTTATAAATATCTATATTTTATTTCCGATTTAGTAATTCGAGGCCGGCTTTCGGCATTAATTTGCAAATCTTTCTATTTTAGTTTAAGCCAAGGAAATCTTTTTTTATAGCAGAATCCAAAGCTTTTTTATTTTTTAAGCAAAGGTAATAACCGTTTTTCGATTATACTTCTTTTTAATCGTACGGGAAACTTTGGTTTCCGATTTAAAATCGAAATTTATTCGAGAGTAATAGTTTTTATTAGCAAAGAATAAACTTATTTAAATAGTATTCGAAACGTGATCGTTAATAGCGAATTCGATTATAAAGAGCCAAAGAATTTAATCGTTTTATTAGTAATTAACGTACGTTTTAAAGTAGTATTCTATTTCGTTATTAATAATTTTAGTTTATTTATTCGATTGCAAATAGAAAGTAATAAAGAATCGTGCTATGATTTTAAATATCCGATATAAATATTTCCATACTTCCGTTATAAATTATACTTCTCGATCGGAGATAGCAAAGTCGAATATTAAATATTAGATATTTATTATTTTGAAATACTTTTTTCCTACTTTATAAACTTTAAATAGTATTTTTTAATATATAAATATAAAAGTTTTAAAGGAAACTAATATTGCTTTTTTTAAATTTGCAAAATAAAATATAGAAAGTATTAATTCTAATTTAGTAATTCTAATTCTTTATATATTTTTAATAATCGATATTCGTTACATTATTATAAATTTTCGAAATAAAATATATTTATCGATTTTTTATTTATATAATTATTTTAAATATTATTTTATATTTTATAATTTTTTTTTTAAATTTGTTTTTATTTTTATTATTATAAAAATCGATTTTCGCTTTATTAATTTCTTTTTATTATTTACGAATATATAAATTAATTTTTTTTTATTTTTATTTTCGATTATTTTATAAAAAAGAAAATAGAAAATATATTATTCGAATCGAAATAAATATCGAATTTAATTATAATATTAATATTTTTAAATTTGCTAATAATTAAAATTTTCTCGAATTCGCGAAAGTTTTAAAAATTATAAATTTCGAAATTTCGAAATTTATTTTTAAAATCGTATTTATAATATTATCGATTAGTAAATTTTATATAAAAATTTAATTTTTTTTTCTCGATTATTATAATGAATATCGATTACCAAAATATATAAAGAATTAGGATTACTAAATTAGAATTAGCGCTTTCTATACTTTGTTTTGCAAATTTAAAAAAAGTAATACTAATTTCTTTTAAAGCTTTTGCATTTATATATTAGATAAGCTTTTTCTATATTCTTTTCTAGAAATTATTTTAATTATTCTTAAATATAATTATATAATTTGCTTTACTCGTTCTTTATATAATAATTAAAATTAATATTTATTTAATTTTTTACAAAAAATTCTAATAAATCTATTACTTTATGCATATACCAAAACTCGAAGAATTATAATTTTGGAAAAATATTCGCAATAATATAAACTTTTTTACGAGAATTTATAGTATTTAATATTAATTCCTTTATATAAAACGATAACGTTTTTTATATTTTTTCTTTCGCGAGAAATTTTTTTTTTATATAGAACTTTTCTATATTATTTATTTAAATATATAAATCTAGAATTCTTTATATAATTTTGTTTTTTATATAATTTCGATTTACGAATTACTAATTTCTACGCGCTAAAGATTTACTTATATCGTTTAATAATAAACTTTCTTTCTATATTATAAATATATTAATAAAATAGTAAAAAATAATAGCGTAAATTTCTTTACTAGAAATAATTCTATATTTTCCTTTCGTACAAATAATGCAATTAATTAAACTTTCCTTTAAAATATAAAACGTTTTTAGTATTTAAATTTCCACGATATCGACGACGAAAATATATATTCCATTATTAGGAATATATAAAAAATCGTAATTTAAATTATATTAGTAAATAAAAATAAATAATTATAATAAAAAGCTTTAAATTTTATACGCAAAACTTTTAACGATTACTAATAATTAAAGAAATTATTCGACGAAGTCTAAAAGCTTTTTAAATTCGCTAACGTTACTTTACAAAATAAAAATGTAATAATTCGATATTTTAAAAATCGATTTATTTTATATTTCGATTTTATTTTTTACGAAATTAAATTTCCAAAATCCGAACGCTTACTATATTCTAATTCCTTTACTAAATTAAATAAAGCTAAATACAACGATTAGAAAACTATTATAATAATTAAACTCGATATTAATACTAATTACTTTTTTATTAAAAAAATTAAAATAATATATATTAAAAATAAAGTAATTAATTTGGCCGCTAAATAATTACGAGCTAAATTCCAAATCGACTTTTCTATTGCATATACTAATATAGAAAAGATTTTCATAAATATAAATAAGCATTATAATAATTCGAATAAAATTAAAAATTTATAGAATAAATTTAATAAATTATATTATAAAAACGATTTCCAAAGTTTCTACGCTAAATAGGAATATATTATAATAGAATTTCTTATAATTAAAAATACTAAATTGCACAAATTTCGCAAAAAGTTTAATATTAAATTATAAATTACTTTAATTATAGTAATTAATTACTAAACTATAAACGAATTAATTAAAAAGTATATTATTTACTACGATAATATCCAAATCGTTAATTAGCAAAAGGAAAAATAAAAATAGAAACGTAAACGAAAAAAAAAATTCGTAATTCGATAATCCCAAACTTTCCCTTTCTTTACAATTCCTCGACCTCTTTAGTTTTCAACTTCTATATTTGCTAGATTTACTACCTTTGCTTCTGCCGGAATCGCGATGCCAAAGCTTTACTTTAAGCCAACTATTAAAATAGAAGTAAAGTACTATAGTTATAGAAAGCCTAATTATAAATTACTCGATTGCTTTTAAAGAAAGAATAAGTTTTTAAAAATAAATAACGTGGAATATTTATTCGAGGCCGAAATCAACGTTAATAACGATTTTAACTATAATCGATAATCGGATCGCTATTTTAATTATAATATTAATTCGGAAAACGAATAACTTCTAAAGAAATCGCTATTAAAAAACTATTCCTTGCGTATATTAGCTTAATCTTCGATATTTCGTACGAAGATTTACTTTTTTTTTCAAATTATATAATAATTAGAAATAATAAAATTACTATATAAACTTTAATAAATATAAACGCTCGCGAAAGAAATTATATTAATTTTAAAATTGCTTAAAAAATATACGAAATATTAAATATCGATTTCGTCGAGCTAACTAAGTTTAAGGAAATCGAAAGCTATAGCAAAAACGGGAAAGTATATATAATTTATACTATATACTTTTATATACGAATCCAGAATTATACTATCGATAACGTTTATTTTTATATTACAAATTTTATTTACTAAACTATTATTAGCAAATAATAAATGCATTATTATAGCGTGAAAATTAATTTTACTAACGAGTTTATTAAATTTAAATATAAATACTATATTTATATCGAAACTCGATATAATCTCGAAATAGCTTCGCTAGCTATTTCGGGAACTATATTTACTTTAACTTTAATAATTTTTATTTTTACTATTACTTTGGAAAGCAAATCTATATTTAAAATAATTAAGATTTTGTATAAATTTGCTAATATAAGCAAAATTCCCAAAAAAACTATTATTTATATAATTAAAACTATTTCTATAATTTTTTTAATTAATAAAAGTCGTAATATTTATAAAGAAAATCTATATTATACTTTTACTATTTCTATAAAAAAGATTTATAAAAAAGTCGAAAAGAAAAAAAAAAAAAATTAATTCCAAATTAGTAATTTCTATAAAATATTATTATTTTATTAAAGCTTTTTTAAAAAGAAAGTTAATACTTTACTTCTATATCGTAAATATAATTATTATATTAAATTTACTAATGAATAAATTTTTATTTATATTAAAAATTATTATATATTTTAAAAGAAACTCGAATTAATTAAAAATTATATTAATAAAAATTTATTTAAAAAATTTATTACGA
>QYAJ01000262.1:0-40648 GCA_003988865.1 Phialocephala sp. D728 | reverse complement strand
TCGCTTCCTTTGAGCCTGCAGGACAAAGCATGGAAGGCGCTAGTCCTAATCTGGCAATCCTAACCCTTTGTATGCCTTGGTGACCGATATTCGTCACATCGGCATTATAATTAAAATAGCGATTCGATTATCGATTATAGTTAAAGTCGTTATCGACATCGATTTCGGCCTCGAACAAATGTTCCACGTTATTTACCTTCGAGGGCTTGTCTTTTCTCTAGGGGCAATCGGGTGATTTATAACCGGGCTTTCCATAGCTGTAGCACTCTACTTCTGTTTTAATAATTGGCTTAAAGTAAGGCTTTAGCGTCGCGATTCCGGCAGAAGCAAGGGTAGCAAACCTGGCAAGCGCGGGAGCTGAAAACTAAAAGAGTCGAGGAGTCGTAAAAAAAAAGGAGTTTGAGGTCGTCGAATTGCGAATCTCTCCTTTCGTTTACATCTTTATTTTTATCTTTCCTTTTGCTAATTAATAATTTGGATATTGTTATAGTAAATAGCACACTTCTTAGCTAATTCGTCTATAGTTTGGTAATCGATTACTATAATTAAAATAATTTGCAATTTAATACTAAACTTTCTACGAAACTCGTGCAATTTAGTATCTTCAATTATAGGAAATTCCATTATAATACATTCCTATTCAGCGTAGAAGCTTTGGAAATCGTTTCTATAATATAATGTCGGGATAATTAGGTTCCGTACGATCCGGCCAGTCCGGCATTCGGGAGCAGGATACGGCACTAAGGTTACAACTGTAGCTGGTGCTACAATGGTTGTTTCAAGTGAGCTTAAAGCTCTAGTCATTCATTAGATATATGCGTCGTACGCATCTTTAGAATAGGGGTAGACACAATAACTGCAATGCACTTGGACTACCTAGAATCATAGAGTAGCCTGCGTGTGCAGTCCCGTCTCAACAGCTTATAATTACATTTCACGTGAACTATATGAATAGTCGACTTACCCAATGTAACCAACAATAATTTATTAAATTTATTCCATAAGTTCTTAATCCTATTCGGATTATTATAATATTTATCTATATTTATGAAAATCTCTTTTATATTAATGTAAGTAATGGGAAAGTCGATTTGGAATCTAGCTTGTAATTATGATAGGCTAGATCGAATATACTTAATTGCGAACTATTATATAAATACAAAAAGAACTTTATAAAGAGAAGAGAAGAAGAAGGAAAGTTCAAGCAGGCCGTAATGGAATATTTACGAGCCGTTGCGGGTGCTAGCGGATAGTTGGACAAGTAACGAGGCTTGTACGTAGCCGAGTGCTATCCAAGGGTCTAACCCGTTACATTACCCCCCTTTAAAGGCCCGGAACGGGTTATTAGGAGGTTTTACGGCCCGTGACGGATCCTTACAGGCCTCGTAAGCGTCCAAGGCCTTTGTATCCTCTAATGCAAGCGCTAGTTCCTAAATTAGCCGAGCGTAACTATTCTATTTTATTAAGTACTCTAACTTCTATCTACGGCCTTAGCGTTTTCGGCATTCTCGCAATATAGTCTTTATACCGTATTTATCTTCGTTTATAATAATTTGTAGCGGGGGCTGTAAATCGTTCGTAACTTAGTACGATAAGGGGTTGGTAATCGCAAGCTATAGTAAATTGGAATGGAAAATGTTTTTAATTTTAAAAAATATATTTAAACGATAGCTATAAAATCTAATAATTTTCGTAATTATAAACTTTATATACTTGGCGTTTAGCTTTTTCAATAGGCGGTTCGTATTAATATTTTCTAAATTTAGCCAAACTTTATTCTTTATTTTGTAATTAAAGCTTTGTTGCCGGGAACGATTTGCTAAGTTTTCTTAACATTACTAGGCAATAGCTATAATAAATTATATTTAATCCGTTATTTCTCGTAGTTTATAAACGATAGCATTTGCTCGTTAAATGGAATTACGCTTTGCTTCGATTTATAAATCGTTCGTAATTTCTAATGGATTTATATAATAATTATAGAATAGAAAGAATAAGCTAATTCCCATTAATAAGGAGTTTCGATTATTAATTGCAAATTATGTAATTAGTAAAAGCGGAGATTAATCGTTTTAAATATAATTAACGAATATTTAGAGAAACGATTCTAGTACTTAGTTTATATATTTTGTAGAATCGTTCGTTTCCGAGTGAAAAGCTATAGACAAATATCGATTAATATATAAAAGCTAATAAACTCGAGCTTATAAAACTTCTATAAATTAGAGGCTTTTATTAAAGATTATTGCAAATAGTAGTCCGTGGTTACTATAGAAAATACGAATAAAGATTTATATTACGGCTTTCGCGATTATATTTTAATAAAGCTCGAAAATCGTTCCTTTTCCTAAATAATTTATAATTATTAAAATATTAATAAAACCTTTGCTTTTTAGTAATTATGTAATAAAGTCGATAAAAATCTTTCTTTATAATTAATTCGAGATTAGCAACGACTTTAAAAATCTTTATTTATAATTTTTTTAAAATTTATTTCGTTTATAAAAATCGTAGTTACAAACGAACCTTCGGATCGTTTGTAATATTTCGAGCTAGAAAAATTAACGTATTAGTATTGCTATAATGCTTTCGCATTTTAAATAGCTAATAATTATTGAATCGTATATAATTTATATAATTTTCGTTTATAACTCGTTCGAATTTGGGACTTAATATCGCTTACGAAAAAGAAATAAACCGAAATTTAATAAAAAGTATTTTAAAATCGAAATATAAACGTTTAACGTAAATAAAAACGTTTTTTCCTCATTGCAAATAGCTTACGTTATTTACTAGTAATTACGATTCGTTTTTAAGTCCGTTTTCTATAAAATTTGTAAATCGTTCGAAAAGAAGTATAAAAAGAAAAGCGAGTCTAACTTTACTATAGCTTCTTTAGCTTTTTGGTTACGAGTAATGATCGGGGAAGTTATAATACAATTATAGCGGCCTTATATTATATTAGGCTTAATTAATTATATTATTCGAAACTGTAATCGATCGTTCGTATTATTCGTAAGCATATTCTGCTCCCTTTTAAAAAGAGCGTTTGCTCGTAAATTATCTTTCCCTAGCTAGTAAGTAATTGTAAAGTTATAACGAGAAAGAATTAAGAACTATCGCATTTGCCGTTTTGTAAGTTTATAGGCCGTTATAAAATATTTAAGGTTTTTGTAATTCATAAAAATTTGGAATTACTTTATATTTCATAACTCGGCATTTTATTTTTGTAAATAATTAATAATAACTAGTATTTCCTTATTATAGATCTCGTAGTTGCATTTTGCAAATAAGTTCTTTCGTGAGAAGTATATATACGATCGTAAAAAATCGTTAATATTAAATTAAAAAAAAGTCCCGCTTGTACTCTATCCAAAAGCGTTCGTTTTTATTAGTATTTCCTTTTTCAAATCGAATTAGACTAATATTAGAGCCGAAATAAATAATTTTTTAAATCGTAAAAATGCTAAATCGGCTTTTTTAGCTTAGAAGAATAGAACGTCGTGTTTTATTAAATTTATAAGCAGCATTATAATTTTTAAGAAATCTTTAATAAAACGTTAGTAAAAGTTTGCAAAACTTAAAAAATTTCGTATATTTTTTGCAAACGTCGATGCTAGCTAATTTGTAATTATAGAAACCTTGGCCGAATTTATTCGTAAGCTATAGCTTATTTCGATAATAAACTTAAGGTATTTCGTAAACGTGATTTCGAACTTGCATTTATCGATATTTAATTATAAGCCTATTTTGCGAAGTCGTTGAAGTACTTTACGAACCTTTTTTCAATAGTTAAGCTAGCTTCTAGAAATATAAATAAAAATGTTATCGATATAAATAAAGCAAAACTCGTTTAAGTAATTTCGTAATATTTAATTAATATATTTTTGAAAGGTGCTAAAGGCATTTGCGAGTTCGAATGGAGTAACTAGCTATTTGTAAAGTCCGTAACGAGTTCGAAAGATCGTAAACTACTCGTCTCCTTTCGTAATTCGTATTTTGTGGAATGCGGCTTTAATATCGAGTTTTGTAAACTAATGTACTTGTGAAATATTTTGTAACGTTTTGTAAATTAAAGGTAGTAGGTAATAGTCTTTACGGGTTAATTTATTAAAGCCACGATAATTAATATAGAATCGTAAGCTATTTCCTGCCTTCTTTACGAATAGTACTAGCGCTATAGCGGGCAAGTTACTAACTCGAATAAAACCTTTATCTAATAAATTTGTAAAAGTCTTTCGTAATATTAAAAGCTCATCCCGGGATATACTATATAAAAGGCTCCAAGGGACCTCTAAGTCCTTACTATCTACCTTTTCCAATTTAATATAATAGTCTTTTCCAAAGCCTTGTAATAACGGCAGCTTTTCGGCCTTTTTTGGGTTAAATAAATTCGCAAAATCCAAGTTCCAATTCGTAAGTTTAGCTTTTGGGTCCATAGGGATCTTTTGGGAAAGAGATTTCTCGATATTTAATAATATAATTAAAAATACTTCTATTACTCGTTATTTCTTGCCTTTATAAACCAAAGTAGTAAAGACTATTGCCGATATAAATCGGCAATTTAACTTTCGATCTCGAATTACGAATCGATTTTTAACGATAATATTTATAGAAAAAATCTTAATTTTATCGAGTTTAAAATATAAATATATATTTTATTTTCGAAATTAAAGAAACTTTAATAATATATCGTAATTATTTAGCTGCGGGACTACGTAAAAAAATGCTTTTTTTTCTATATATTCGTTAATATTAATTCGTATTAAAATTACTTTCGTAATCTCGCTTGTAAAAAAGTCGTTAAAGTTTGTAAAAAAGCGAAAAGGAATTTTTATATATAGAAAATTATATTTACAAACGAAAGGAAAGTTAATTAATTTATAAAATAAATATTTAATATCTAAAAAAATTATAATAAAATATTCTTTATTAATTAAAGTAAATATAAAAATAAAAAGCTTATTTATTAAATTCTTTTGAAATTTGTTTTAAATCTTTAATATCTTTATAAACTTTTATTTACGATTTCGAATAAAAGTTACTCGTTTTCCGAAACTTTTTCATTTATAACGAATTTAATTATATCCCGAATAAACTTTACAAATGTAATCCAAATTAACTTTCGCTTTTTGCAATCCGTAGTACGGCCGTTGGCAAGTTTTTCTAAAAGTACTAAATTGCAATAATTTTAAATATAATTATTCGATTTATAACGAAAATAAAAGCGTTCGTTCTATTTACATTAATGCTTCTTTTTTAAAACTTAAACTGCTCTTTTTTACGAGCCGGCTTTCGTAGTGGCTATTAAAACGGTCTGCTACTCCATAAAGTCTATTGATAGGTTTACGAGCGATTATAAACAAGTTTGCAAAATAGCGTTTTTCACTTATTAATTGCGAATACTTTATACTACTTTTAAATCGTTATTAACCTTTCGTAATTAGTTGTAATAGTTCGTATAAAACGCTTTCTCCTTTATTCCAATTATGCTATTAAATAATTGTAAAGTAAATACTAATTTTAAATAAGCTTTTTTAGCCCGATCGTTCCATGATTAAACTTCTGCCTTTAATAAAAAGCCGTCAAAATTCGTAAAGAATTCTTTGAATAAATAAAATCTTTATTTAATTTCGTTAAACTTTTTTAATGCTTTTTCTCGTCGTTATAAGTTGCTAAAAGCAATTTCTATTTGCTAAAAGAAATACTAGATCGTAAACAAATTAAAGTAGTCGTAAACTTTTACTTATGAATAAATATAGACCGCTACTATTTCTTTTAATCGATTAAATACATATTATACTATTTCTTTCTCATTACCGATCACTGCTTTATTAATCCCTAACTTCGCTTTTAATATATTTGCGAATTATAGAAAAAGGATTATATTTACTTCATTAAATCGTTTCGAGTTCGAGAGCCAAGGTTTTAAATAGTAATTATTATTTACGATCGAGGTATTCGTTCTAAAAATTAGTATTGCGAATAGAGTTAGGAACGTGGTCGATCGCGAGATATTTTTTAGCTAGCTAATATATTCCACTATTAATACTATCGACGAGCTAAATTAGATAGCTATTCGCTTTATTATCTTTTGCTACTAGTTAAATAGGGTTTATAACTACTTTAAAGCCGCTTAGCCTATAGATTCCGCTATTATATTCCAAACTTCATTACGAATTATATTTGTTCGATTTTTTATATTATAAATCGAAATTCGTTCGTAATATATTATCGCGAGCTATATTTACTCGACTATCGCTTTTACAATTCCAATTTCGTATTATAAAACGTTTCGCGAATAATTATATTTAAATACTATTTTTGGAAAAAAGTAAAAAGGGAAAAATAAAGTTTTTATATAATAGACTAAATCGAATATATTTAATTACGAATTATTATATAAATATAAAAAAAACTCTATAAAAAGAAGAGAAGAAGAAGAAAAGTCCAAGCAGGCCGTAATAAAGTATTTACAAACTATTGCGAGTGCTAGCGAACGATTAGATAAGCAACGAGGCTCGTACGTAGTCGAGTGCTATCCAAAGATCTAATTCGTTATAGTAATTACTTAGCGGCCAAGTTAATTACTTTGCTTTTAATATATACTATTTTAGTCTTTTCAATAGGGAAGTAATTAGCATTAATATCGAGCTTAATTATTATAATAGTTTTCCAATCGTTGTATTTAGTTTTGTCTAATCTAATAAAAGAATTAGAGTATAGTAAGCGTTCGGATTTTAAAGATTTGGATTCGTAAAGAATAAAATTGGAATGTAAAGTAGATCGATTCTTATAGTATCGAATTACTACGTCTTTATTTTGCAGAGCGATGTTAGCGAACTTAAAAAGCTTTCGAGCTTTATCGAATAACTTCTTTAATTATTAGTAGTTATTAAAAATCTTGCATATAAAGTCTAGGGCTTCTTGCTAAAGTTATTTATCGCTATTTGCTAATATAGCCCAAATTGCGGCCTTTTGTATATTTCTAGTAATGGAGTGCATATTTTCGTCGTCGATATTATGGAAGTTTAAATACCGAAAACGTTTTATATTTTAAAGGAAAATCTAACTAATTACGCTATTAATATAAAAGGATAATATGGAGTTATTTTTAGTAAAGAGATTTGCATTATTATCTCTTGCTATTTTATCGATGTATTTGTAATATAAAAAAGGGATCTACTACTAAATAGTGTAAGTAAATCTTTAGCATATAAAAGCTAGTAATTTATAAGTCGAAATTACATAAAAAATAAAATTATGTAAAGGATCTTGGATTTGTATATTTAAATAAGCAATATAAAGAAGTTCTATATAGAGGGAATAGATTCTCGCGAAGGGGAGAATATAGGGAGCGTTACCGTTTTATATAAGGGGATTAGTATTAGACGCTATAAGCTCTCGTAGAAGAGTTTGTATTGCTGCAGACGTTCTTCCAAAACTATAGTTTTTCGAATTTTGGCATATGCACGAATTAATAGATTTATTAAAGTCTTTTGTAAAAGATTGAGTGAGTGTTAGTCTTAGTTATTGTGTAAGGAACGAGTAGAGCAAATTATATAGTTGTATTCAAAAATAACTAAGACAATCTTTAGAAGAGGGTGTGGGGATCGCTTCCTTTGAGCCTGCAGGACAAAGCATGGAAGGCGCTAGTCCTAATCTGGCAATCCTAACCCTTTGTATGCCTTGGTGACCGATATTCGTCATATATAATATTAAATTTAAATGGAGAGCAGCAGGTTTATAGCCTACTAATATAGCAAAACCATTATTTAGCCGATTATTACTTAAAAATAGTAATAATAAGTTAGAAACTACTTCAAAACGTAAAGCTAAAAAGCCTATGCTTAACTAGAACGCAAATCTATCGATTTAGAAGAATTTAATTCTTTAAAAACTTAAAAATATAAAAGATGAAATCCTCCAAATTCCCTAATTAGAAAAGGCTTTACTTTCGACTACTAAAGTACTCTTTAGGAAGGTTTCTAAAGCTTAAAAGCAAAAGGATTTTATTATAGCATAGCATGAATTACGTATTTAGTAGCTAAAGCATAGAGTTTTGGAATTAAAGCCTAGAAAACGTCGAAAGGTGAGAGTAAGTCCAAATTCCAAGTTTGCAAAGATTAAAGATATTAAAAAAGCATAAATAGAGGCTGGGGATCGTCAAAATAAAAGGGAAGACTTTTATAGTACTAAAGAATTATCTTCTACATTATCTCATATAACAATAAAAGATTAAAAAAGTTATTCAAGTTTAAAGTGGGAGGGTGGTGTGCTAAGCGAGGTGGCCATTATAGGGGTGTGGCCATTACTGGGGGGGGGACTTATTTCCAACGCAATCTTATGCACTTCATCGGCATCGGCATCTGCCTCGCGGCACGTAGCTAAATATTTTCGCAATACGTTCGCCAGCGATGTCTGATAGATCGATATCCCACGGCACATGCCCAGAAAGTACTAACTGAAAACCTTAGAAGTCAAAGTCCAACATCTCCGGTAGGACATTAACAATTGGATAATGTCTGGACTCATCTTGAGCCCCAAGAATGCCATCCTCCGAAACAGTCTCGAAATTCGAGACGTGACATTTGGACGTCTTGAACGAGCATCTCCGAACCCAAAATTGAAATACATACTTCGTAAAAAAGAGGATTCCTGATCAAGCAGAGGAGTAAATTTGACTCCAATGTCCCTAGGATATGGCACTTGCCAGTTAAGGACAGGGAGGTTCTTGTTGTCCGAAATCCGGAGATTTTAGGTCATGTGTGTTCGAAGCCTTCGTCCTGTCTAAAGCAAGGGAAGGTAGTTGAATCTGTCTAATTTGGAGGGAAAGCTCGCTCGAGCCTTCCTCAGCCATCGAAAATTCAGATTTCAGGAAGCATTTGCAAGACTTGAATCTTCTAAAGGGCCGGAGAGCATACCATCTCCCTCTAGATACTGCAAGAAAACAGAAGAGAAAGCTCCACACAGGTCTCATCGGCATTCCCGGACCCAAATTCGAGAAAGATAACGACACGTACAATCTTACATACATCGTATCCATGCTCAACTACGGTCATGGCTCTAGCTCTTGAGCAGGAAGCAAACTTCGTCCAAATCTATGTTCATGAATTTTTTGTTCCCCTCATCTATTTACTCTTGTAGTCTTCAGGACCGACCATGAGTTCAGGCCGAACAAGAGAATCGAATTCCTCCTCAGTTAAAGCCTTCAGCTCCAATGTTGATTCCTTTAGAGTAGTCCCCTTCTTGTGTGCATTCTTTGCTATTTTGCTACACATGTCGTAGCCGAGCCTGGCGTTCAGGCACGTTACTAACATGAGACTGTCTTGAGTTAGTATGATGGGACATGTGATGTCGAGCAAGGCAAACTTACGATTCCGTCAAAATACTGGCAATCTTCTTCTCGTTCGCCTGGAGTCCAACAACCAAGTTTTTCTCGAAACTCCTCATGCCATCGCTAAGGATTCTAATGCTATGTAGCAGGTTTCGGATGACCAGAGGCTTGAACACATTCAGCTCAAATTGACCATTCATGCCACCGATGGTCGTTGCGGTATGGTTACCCATGACTTGAGCACAGACCATGGTAAGAGCCTCACACTGAGTGGGGTTGACCTTTCCTGGCATGATACTACTTCCAGGCTCATTTTCAGGAAGAGCCAATTCTCCGAGTCCGCAACGAGGTCCAGAGCCGAGATATCTAATATCCTGGGCAATTTTGAAAAGTGATGATGCTAGGGTGTTCAATGATCCAGAAGCCTGCACAATAGCATCATGCGCAGCAAGAGCTTCGAACTTATTAGGGGCCGTCTTGAATTCCGTGCCAGTCATCTTGCTCACTTCCTCGGCGATCTTCTCAGCAAAGCCCTTGTATGTGTTGAGTCCAGTTCCGACGGCCGTACCACCTTGAGCTAGCAGTCGAAGATCCGGGAGGGAAGACTCGACACGCTTGATCCCAAAATCTAACTGTGCCACATATCCGGAGAACTCTTGAGCAAGAGTTAATGGGGTTGCGTCTTGGAGATGTGTTCGGCCAATCTTAATGATCTTCTTGGCCTCGAAGTCGTCGACCTTCACCTGCAGAGCATCGCGAAGGGCCTTGATCGCAGGGAGAAGCTCATGTTCAATCTCGAGAACAGCTGCAATGTGCATGACTGTAGGGAATGTATCGTTTGATGAAGCGCTCATGTTAACATGATCGTTGGGGTGAACTGGCTTCTTGCTACCCATCTTGCCTCCCAAGATCTCAATTGCTCTATTGGATATAACTTCGTTCGCGTTCATGTTTGATTGTGTTCCGGAACCAGTCTGCCAAACAACGAGGGGGAAGTGGTCGATGAGCTTGAGGTCTGCAACCTCCGCAGCAGCCTGCTGAATAGCCTTGCCAATTTTAGGATCTGTCGAATGGTGAGCTTACGCCTGAATGGATTCTAAAATGCATGTCGTACCAAGGCCAAATTCCATATTAACTGTAGCTGCCGCGCCCTTCAGGATACCAAATGCCTTGATAATGGGAGGAGGCATGCGGTCTTGCGGCTGGTTGATCCTGAAGTTCTCCAGTGACCGCTCGGTCTGGGCTCCCCAGTATCTGTCTGCTGGCACCTCAATCTCTCCAAAGGCGTCGCTCTCAACTCTGATCTCTGCCATGTTGTATGAGCTGGCGTGAAAGTTTCTCGAGAAGCGGGGTTGTGTGGTTTGGGAGGTTTTATGTGTAGCCGCGAAGGACGATTGGGACCAAGACCTGCTTGTGTGTATCGATCGAGAAGCTGAAGTCGTAGATTTACTTGTGAAAGCTGCAGTGCGAGATGAGAAAATGGGCGCATGAATAGTTGTTGCCCTCGGCTTAGCAGCTGACAACGGTGCTCCAAAGACGGAGCTGCCTCGTGCCGACCGAAGCATTATTGCGACTGGAAACCTCGGAAAAGTGTCAACGAAGCTTCAAATGGGCCAATTGAAGGCGTAAGGTAAGAATCAACGTGGATGAATGGTCTGGGGGATGCGCAATGGCTTGTTGAAATAGTTATCTATCAAATTGTGAACGAAAGTCAACACAGAAAAAAAGTGCTGGGCCCGGAGACAAGGCAAGGTGACGCGCCGTTGCCGGGGTTTGAGAACGGAGAAATCCGGAACGAGGCCATACTGCAACCTCGTGACTTCTACTCTACGACTTCCAATTCTGCTTACGCACAGTGCCACAAGAAAAGTGAAGGGTAAGAATGAGATGTGGCTAGTAAGATTGAGAAATATGAAGTCGGAGATAATTATGAAGGACGCCTTGTCGAGGACAAGTCTCCCGCTACTAAGACGTTTCTGTCGGATAAAGCTTTTGCCTGGTGCTTTCCATTTTTTTTATATACTTTCAATCTCACCAAAGAAAAGGGGAAAGAAAACACTCATTTACAGATTCAGAAATTGTAATTTTGTTGCGATGGTCATTTATTTATGGCAGCTGGGAAACCACTCAGTCTTGTAAACGGCACAAGGTCTAACATGAGATTCAGCTCTGCTTATTTTGTCTACTTTGCGGGCCGTCCCTTCCTGCGAGCGAGATCTTGCTTAGATACAATAGAATCTGGAGAACGAAGTCTTGAGTACTTTCATTACAATGCTCGGCTGGGCTTGAGCAAATATCTAGTCATCATTTCCTCGAATATACTCGACACGCAAGGAGTATTTACACAGAACTCCCTCCAAAGATGCAAGCCGCAAATACGCCGCCCCATGCGATAGTTAAACTTACAGATCACTCTACATAAACTGCACAGTACATCCAATGCCACATCATGATCAGAGTAATACCAAGCCCAATCCTAAACCCAAGGCACCCCATCTGGCAGTTGATCTTCCTCTGGCAGTTGATATTCCAGAAGCAGCAGAAGTCTTCCCTGTGTTCTTACTACCACTGGCACTTGTGGTACTCGACGCACTCGCCGCTGCCAGATCAGCCGGACTACCGACCGCCCAGCCCAATGCACCTGTTGTGTTCGCATGCTCAACACATTGCAATTGATCTTCAGTAGGAAGGATTCGCAGGGTATTATTGGCCAGACCCGTGCTCAATGTCTTTTCCTGATAATCAATAAACAAGTACACCTGGCTCAGAAACGGTGCTCCAAGGATAGGAGATTGGTCCTGATCTGAAGCTGCGCGAATGGAGACAAGTGAAGAAGGAATGGTAGCAGCGAGACCATTGGTGAGTGATATGGTAAGATCTGAAGAGTTGGAAGTGAACGCAAACTGGGAAGCAAGAGCAGATGGTAGCACGAGAGAGCGTTCAGAGGGCTCAACGCAAGCCGTGAACTTTGAGCTCGATATTTGCGAACCAGTGGACACCGATGTAATATCTACTTCCCAAGGGCAATGCCGCGGCAGCGTCCATTTCCCAATGGGATATGTATCCGTAGAGAAGTTTCCTTGTAGACGAGATGTTGAGTACCCGCTCATAACCATGGACCCGTTCCTTTCGAGGTCTGGTCCTGCAGCTGCCGGAACGCCGTAGTACAGCCCAAGAGACCGCGAGGCGATGAATCCGCCGGCATAGAGGAAGTTAATGAACGTAGAGTTCAAACCTAGGCCTAGGACTTGTTCCTGGTGATTATTCACAAACCCGAGAAGCTGGCGGCCTAGCCCATAATGATTGATACTTGTGCCTGTACCGGTCGTCGTTTGCGCCCCGTATGTTTCCGGCAAGACCAAAATCGTGTATGTTATCCCATATTTTACATCCGCATCATGCACCTCGCTGGTTGTCTCTGCGTTTTCAGGCGAGCCAGTATAATTCGAGGAGGTTTCGAGGTATATTGGAGTCGAGGTCGTCAAGTTGTAGTAGCCTTTACAGGTATATGAGGAATTGAACGTGCAGCAATTATTCCAATCGGCACCTGGCCCGCTGGAATTCGAATTGTACGTGTAGCTGTCTGGACAAGGTGCGTCTTGGGAGCCGCTCGAAGATGTGGAGACGTAGGTTTGGTTGTAATAGGTCGACGGTATGGTAAGGATGGGGAAAGGTTGTGGCTGCGCGTTATTTGCTGGGTCCCATTCCTGTTCCCCTACCCAGAGGAAGACTCCTCTTTGTGCAACCAGAGAGCTGTTGGAAGACCAGATGTTGGAATTAAGTTCGAAGCGGAGCACATCCGTAGAGCCAAAATCATCAGCGCATTGTCCTGTGATCCAGCCCACGGATGGCGCCGCGAAAAAGAAGAGGAAGATGACTAAAGTCTGTAAGTCCCGCAAAAACGAATGTGATGGCATGCTGCCAAAGGTCAACAAGTGAAGCAATGAAGGAAGGACATTCAGGTGTTGAGAAATGTTTTCATAGAAGGCGCAATTGACCACACAGGGGCGCAGCTCGCCGAGGGCGCTAAGAAAGTACCAAAAAGTCACGGAAGTCACGATCCGCAGTGAATGAGATCTTCCAAGAGACGTCAACGTCAAATATCGAAGAGGGGAAGTCAATTTCTGGGAACAGGTCTCTTGCGCTCGTATCAGTATCAACAAAGTCATGACTAAAAGAGGGAGAATTTGGACAGCTGCTGTCGCGAAAGCACTCAGGCTATATTCGCTAAAATAGGGGTTCAGTCCGTGATCACGGGTTTAAATACAAATAAAAGTGTTTTACAAGCAGTGACTTGCCACTGATAATTTTATACTGTATAATATTGTATGCAGCTCAAAACTAAGATTAACTCTGGAATCAAACCCCATCTGCGTTGAGACTACCGATTTCTGAAATGATACTCTCGACGTGTAGATTAAAGGAACTGCACAATGTTCAATTCCAAAATGAGTGTTCTTAGTTCATCCTCTGCCTAATTTCTAGTCATATCCCTTCTCGGCCATGTTTCTCTCTTGGGCGAAAGTCCACCAACCTTTGTTATGCAACTTCTTGCACCTTGAAATCCTATTTAGCTAATAAGAACTCACGAAGCTAGTTTTGCTGCAGTGAATATCCTTTGGATTGTTGAACATAGAGTTCGACGCACAAATTCTCACCTTTTTTAAGGCTTGATATCTTTCCAGATGTCTTGTTTCGTTTTTAGGCAAGACATATGTGGCGATCCATCATGATCCGAATTGTGAAGCTCGACCTGATACATTGAAGTGCAGTGGCCTCGGTGCGTTTGCAATATCCTGCTGGCTAGTTATACCTAGCTTCTGGCTGTGCTCGTGTGGATACGATTTAGTAATGATGTGGAAATGTTTGTCTCATCTTCATCTTCCCCTCAATGCCGATGTCTCTGCACCTCTACATCTTCCTCAAACAACCAAAGTCCAAGCTTCTTCTGTTACCCCAATACCAAGAGGATGCTACTGTTCGAGCTCCTACACAGAGATGGTTGTCCATACTTCGTGTCTACCGTCGTGCTCGTGGTTTCATAGTGGTCTCCTCGAAGCTTATTGCCCATGAACAGCGAGCCTGAAGATGGAGCCAGAGACGAATGCGTACAGTGAGAGTCTATCTTTGAGTTATCGTTAATGCCAAAAAGTAGCTGGAAGTAGAACAGGCGATAGCGAGATTAGCAGCGATAATGCCAAGGAATATTTTCAAGTTAGACCGAATAGCAGCGATACAATAAGTCCCTGTGCTTTGCTCAACTTTTGCACTATGAATGATGTTGGTTGTGGAGGGTTGCTCACAACTAAGATCAGCAGTGACCAAACTAAGAGAAGCTGCTCCAAAACCTGTAGCCCTAGAACCAATCAGCAGGTGAGTCGCAACTGACATGAAGACCCGCATACACGAGACCTGAGCTCATCAAGCAACGCACCTAGATCTTAGTCCGCCCTGTTATTCTGACTTTCCTTGCAATGAAGAGTGGCAGCACCGACAGGAGAAGCTCAGTCGTAACCGAGAACTCTTTACACATCTACAATCAATCCCTTTCTTGATATACATTAACAATTCAACGTACCAATGGCGGCATAGAGAGAATAGATGCGGATTTTGCTTGGCCAGCGCTTCGCTGAACTACCTCTCCAGAACCCAGCAGGTTTGCACTCAGCCAAAAGGGTTATGCCGACTCCAAAATTAGTCAAGCATACTCCTGCCATGAGCGTGTACACCAAGATCTTAAACACCCTCGTATCCTTAATGCGAAGAATTAGAAAGCTAATCGAGATTTTGAAGAATCTAATAGATGTAAACAGAAAGATTGCCCATACCAGCCGTACATTTTAACTATCATATAGTTGTAGGCAGAAAGATAGACCCTGCGCTTCTCATTGTCGTGCTCTGACTGTTTAATTCGACTGTTAGTTTTGCAATCGAGAAAGCGACGGAAACTAATATCATAGCGTCGTCCCATCCAAATATATGTCCTATGACCCTCACGTATATTCGACAAGATGTCGTGATGAGGGTAAGCTGGTGAAGATTCCCCGCACAACAATAAGTGTGGGCCTACATTTTCTTTTGGTGGAAGATCGTTACGCAGATCGAGCCAAGACATGGTTTTGTGCTTTTATGCTAACGTTAAGTAGAGTGAAGTGACCACTTGAGCCTCAGTTTAATCTCTGAAAAGTGCCAAGAGACCCATGAACGTGGATAAATAGAGCCTAGGTCTGCAAATCTAGACTCTTATTCGACGTCTAGCCTCAAACGAAAGGCTATTGAAAAGACTCTGCGGGAGAGTCGAAGTTTATGACGTGAGGAAAGCGAAATGGAGAGCACCGACTATCTGGACTCATACGAAGGACGTCGGACATAGATAGCACAACCGCCCATAGCAAATTGAGACGAAGACATCCCTGTCCCAGTCTACCCACAGACTTGAAGCAAGATGCGGGAGTGGAGTGTGCAGACGACCATCCATAACACTTGGGAAGGGCTTTTTTCGTACCGTGAAGCGATCACGGTAAAGATATCGTCGTCCCCCGTTCTGGAAATCGGGAGGGGTATTTCCTGGGGAGTATGAAAGACCGTCAAAGAACTGGAGAGCATGTTGCTGACTTGATATTCGTAAGTTCACATGATTAAGCCAAGACATCAGTCATCGCAGGATCATGATCCACGCTCATTAGGCTAGGTGCCTCGACTAATATTGCTATTCACACAACAGGTGAAAGTGTATCTGATTGGATACAACTCTGCAATGCTGCAAGGAACGAGTTGGAGGAGGCTTTTGCCTATCTACCGGCATCTTCAGCATATTTGCACCATGCGTGCTCTAGGGCGACCGATTCTTCGGGATGTCGAGAGACACAGTCGAGTTGATAATGCCATTCGGATTCTAATGGCGGATTCGAGTCACAAAGATTCTTCTCGTGTCTGAAAAGCAATGGCAGTTAGCGTTGAAGAATAACTGCCCCGGCGTATCATTTGTATGAGCGCTACTACAAGAGGAACGGCCCGACAAGCTCACCGTCCGTGCAGATCATATAGGCTGAACGAGAGAGATAGATCTTTCTTCAGTGGCCGCGGAACTCCGGAACAATACGCCACTTAGTGCAGATCCAGGCTAAATATCGATCGGTCCACTTCGCCCCGCCACAAAGCAGTAGATTTGAGAGGAGTCCTTGCATGTTTTCTGTAAGAAGCATCGCTTAGCTGTCCCTACCTGTGCGAAGTACATCATGATATGATACCGATGATTTCGGTACCGAGGAGGTAGGGGTCGAAATTTACTAGTAAGCCAGACTTCGAATAAGACCTTCGAAATACACTGAAACAATAGGTCTTTCGCTCTTTGCATGTTTATGGGTTGTGTTACCTGGTAATTCAAGCTAATCATCAAGATTGTGGAGAGCCGTTACAACACTGAGACAACCCGCATTAGTACAGAAACGATTCCTAGGATTGCAGTCAATATTGAATATGAGGGGCTACCCTGGAGCCGCTACTGTTCTTGGCAATCCTTTTCCAAGCTTCGCCGCTGAGGACTGTTTGACGAACTCTTCAAAAGCTGCGACGCTGCTGCAATTTATGTCCTCCCCATGTCATCCTGCAACAACTTGGTGCTACTTAATGTAAAGAGTTTGGGAGACGTGGTGCACTTTTCCATCCAGTGAACGACATGCGAGGTTGATTTGTTTTGCGGTTGCCCAATCCTTTCCTCACCCAAAATTTTAAGGCTTGCGTCCTCAAGACCTGGTGGTGGAGTGGAACAGAGTCTGGTCAACCTTTTGTTGCCTTGCCACACATCGAATATGATTTTTGGTGCCACAATACTCCTCCTTGTGGCTTGCCTCTGCACTGCTGGCTCCGCTGCGGCTGTAAGGAATGCTTCAAACGGGTACGATTATGTGGGTCTTAATGCCATGAATCTTGATCTGTCCCATGCTTCACGCCTACAGTTTTACATGATCTGACCATGCAATTTAGATCGTGGTCGGGGGTGGTACGGCTGGGTTGGCTCTCTCAACTCGACTGAGTCAAGGTCTGCCAGACTCAAGGATTCTTGTCATCGAAGCTGGACCAGCCGCTTTAGATGAGCTTGGTATCAATGTCCCTGGAAAGAAGGGCTCAACTCTGGGAACCAAATACGATTGGAACTTTACCACAGTACCTCAAGTAAATGCCAAAACCCGAGTCATTGCGCAGAACAGAGGCAAAGTCCTGGGCGGAACCTCTGCGCTCAACCTCATGACATATGACAGATCCACAGTGAGAGAGTACGATGGTTGGGAGGAGGTTGGCAATCCTGGATGGAATTTCGACAATGTGCTAGCGATGATGCAGAAGTCAGAAAACTTCACTAGCGCAAATACTGTATGGTATGGGGATGCTGGAGTTAACACGGATGGCACACTTCGCGGAACTATCAACCGATACATTCCGGCTCATCAAGCTGGATGGGTTCCCGCGCTCAACAGTCTTGGTATAAAAACAAATAAAGAGTACATGGGTGGCAACAACCTGGGAGTTTCATATTCCTCAAGTAGCATTGATCCCACGCACTACAATCGTTCATACAGTGCCAATGGATATCTTCCACTCGCTGGCTCTAACCTCGCAGTTATGACAGCACAGACGGTAGTGAAGGTCAATATGACAAAAGTGAATGGAAGTTATCGAGCCACGGGTGTAACTTTGGCAAACGGAACTTTCATTTCAGCCTTTCAAGAGGTCATCCTCTCTGCGGGTTCATTTGGTAGCCCTGGTCTCCTCGAGCTTTCTGGCATAGGAAACAAGACGGTTCTTGGCAGTGCTGGCATATTGCAGCTTATCGATCTGCCCGCAGTGGGCGAAAACCTCCAGGACCATATTCGCGTACAGAGCTCGTATCAACTTAGGGACAACTACACCTCGGTTGACACTTTCAGGTACAACGAGACGTATGCCGCTGAACAGCTTCAACTCTGGTTTGATGGGGACTATTCCCAGTATGACTACACGGGTAGTGCGTACACTTTCCAGACCTGGAAACAAGCTATTGGCAATGATTCTTCCCTCATTGCGCTTGCTCAGGCTGCGGTCAAAAGCTCGACGTCTCCCGCTCAGAAGAAAAAGCTTGAATGGATGTACGACGAAACGATCCCTCAACTGGAAGTGATCATGAGCGACGGCTATACCGGTGTGAAGGGATACCCAGCGGCCAATACGACTTTGTACGGAAAGGGTTTCTTCTCCCTCATCGCAGCCATCATGCATCCTTTCAGTCGTGGAACTGTCCACATCAATGCTTCCAATCCTCTTGGCAAGCCCCTCATAGATCCCAGGTACCTCAGCAATGAGTATGATCTCCAGGCCACCATTGTGGCAATTAAAAAGTGTCGGCAAATAGCATTGACGCCACCAATTCGAGATGTGTGGGTTTCCGAGTACGAACCAGGACTGGATAATGTGAACACCGACGAAGAATGGAGAGACTTCGTACTCAATACCACTCTCACCATATACCACCCAGTCGGAACGTGTTCCATGCTTCCAAAGAGGGAGGGAGGGGTTGTGGACTCGAAGTTGAAGGTTTACGGCACCGAGAATCTGAGGGTGGTGGATGCCAGTATCGTTCCCGTCCTAATCTCTGCGCATATGCAGACAGCGGTGTATGGTATTGCAGAGATGGCAGCAGAGATCATCATTGATTCTGCTGACTCGTGATAGAGATCGTCGCTGCTAAGGTCAATGTGTCAGCAGACATGATGGAACAACGCGATGTAAGAAGGGTGGCTTTGTCAATAATATTCATTCGCTTAGGAACATTTGGTGTTGGGAACGAAAAGCACCCCATAGACATTGTATTAGAACCCAAAAAGCTTCTGGATGCTATCTGGAATTTGTACATACTGAAGAGGCTTTGGAGCGCGCTGCTGGTAACAAAGTTATATGAGTGATGCATGGAGCTTTTGTTCGGCCTAGATAACCAAGGCTAAGCTTGGCCGCTTGCTAAGCACCAACATGGCATAAAGGCAGTTTACAACTGTGAAAGCTATGATGGAAGAATTTGTGAGGGGAGCTTATTTCAAATGAAGAAATGGAAGGTTTGACGATTCCGATGCAAGCCTCGGGACTTTTGCGAGCATTATGAGCTAACCCGATTCGGACTCCAGCCTGTCAGTGCGGCATCGTCTTTGTATCAGAAACATTTTTCCATGTTAAAGATATTAACACGACAGCAGAGTTTATTTCGAGAAAAGAAATCAACAGCTTCAAGTCACTGCTTAGGTTCTTGAGATTTCTACCAGAATTGTAGCAGAATTGCCCCAAATCCGCTTCAAAGGTGCCAACAGTGCTTTCAAGCCTTGGACCTAAATATCGTCAAGGACGAAAACCGTATTAAGAAGTCCTTCAATTACAACTTCGATAGCTTGATAGCTCCTAGTTCTTACCCCGCAACAGTGTAACCCTGCTTAAACGAAATGCACGAAAACGACTACAGTTCCTTCCAATTGTCAGTCTACTTTGTAGTTCAGGGTCAAGTGTAATTCCGCAAATAGGGCCCGCGGGCGACTCTAAGGAGATTATAAACACTTCAGCACTGCTCCCTTTATTTTCTAAGTTTAGTCTGCATGTCTGATACAAGATCTGATATTGCCGAAGATGCTATTGAACAGTTCCTTCCGGAGCGGTCCCTACCTCTTACTCGTCACATTGGCTCTTCGTACATGCGCTGCTGTCAGCTCCCTCAGAATAGACACTACAGTTGGCACCGTCTATGGCTTAGTCAATGGAACTCATCAAGATGTTGCTCAATTCCTCGGCATACCTTTTGCAGAGCCACCAGTTGGCGATCTACGATGGATGCCCTCAATTGCCAAGTCTCCGGTCGCTAGCATCGATGCAACAAAATTCAGCCCATCATGCCCACAGTATGACACCTCGATTCCATCAGTGTACGAAATTGATTCACGGGACTTCTTAATCTCTGGTTCTACTTCGGAGGATTGCCTCACACTGAGTATATGGGCACCATATACATCAAAAGCAAACTGCACGGACAAGCTGCCTGTCATCGTCTGGATTTATGGAGGTGGTCAGGTGACAGGTGGTACCCGAATCGAATATCAAATACCAACACCATGGGTACAGAGGACACAAGCTCATATCGTAGTTCAGATAAAGTAGGCAGATTTGCTCTTATTATACGTGGCTACACTGACAAAGCCTCAGCTATCGTCTCAATATTTTCGGAAACCCTCATGCAGTCGGCATTAGACCCATGCTCAATCTTGGCCTTCTCAATCAACGACTTGCCCTTGAATGGGTCCGATCAAATATTGCAAATTTTGGAGGAAATGTGTCAAGAATCACTCTTTGGGGCCAGTCTGCAGGAGCAGGCTCTACCGATTACTATAACTTCGCATATCCAGACGATCCCATTATTTCTGGCATTATCATGGATTCCTCGTCAGCAATCGGAGCAGCAGCAAGCCCAGACTCACAGGGACTGAACTTCACATTTGCAGCTGGGCAACTTGGTTGTGGAAACTTGACTGCTGCTCCTGAGCTCGCCTGTATGAAGAATGTGAGCCAGTCAAATATTGAGGCATTTTTGAAGTCCTACCAGGACTCCGGAACAAGGCCTAGCATATCGTTCACACCGACCGTGGACAACATAACATTATTCAGCAACTACACAACTCGAGCTTTGGCAGGCAACTTTTCAAAGGTGGTGAGTGACGTTGCTGAATCCACTAAATCCCCAATGCTAACTCGATGAGCCTGCTATTCATGGGACGAACAATAATGAAGGGTCGTCGCTTACTGCCTGGACTAATAATGGAACTACCTACAACGAGACAGCTGCGAATATCAACACTGTCCAACGAGCATGCTGGGCTCAGCAGACCACTCAGTGAGTATGCTCTATCCATCCATGTTTGCTCATCTAACGGGGTGATTATAGCAATCGCTACGCAGCAAACGCAACAACTTTTCGCTACTACTACACCGGGAATTTCTCCAATATCTCTCCTCGACCCTGGGAAGGCGCTTATCATTCATCCGAACTACCTCTGGTCTTCGGCACCCACGACATCGCACATTCAGCATCCACGCCTTTCGAGTACGCGATCTCACACCGTATGCAAGATCTATGGCTCGCTTTCATGCAAGATCCTGTCAATGGTTTGCCAGGTCAAGGATGGAATGCATATGCCCCAGGTGGAAATGCGATCGAGTTTGCATGGAACGGCCAGGTGACACAGATGATCCCTCTGAGCGCGTTTGATGCGAACTGTGAGGGAATCCCAGCTATTACTCCTGTCCCTGGCGCCGTGCCACCTGATCATAATTCAGGGCTTTGATGGTCCATGATGAATACAATGTTCTAATCATGCATTGATCTACGGCGGGATATAACTTACAATCTATTATAATACAGTTCTCGTTAAATAACTCAACATTCCAAAGCACGAATCTCCTCCCAGACACCAATTTAGAGACTTCAAAACTATCGCTTGCTCCCAAACTCTACTATCGAAAGACCCACATAAAAAATCACGAACACATTCTCAATCAAATTCCGCCCCAGAAACGTTCGTATCTCATGCGGCCAAATATAGACACCTTCACTCAACACTCGTAATCGTCTCCAACTTCTTCCCAAAACTTCAAACGTCTAACTCCCTACCTCTGTCTTATGCTATTGCGGTCTCGTGGTTTTTTGCTCCGTTTGCCACTAAGATAATCCTCGCTAGCTTCCGCCAAAGAGCCATTCCTCCACAAACACTTTACAGAATATAACTCAAAGCTTTCGTCTATACAAGATTAAACAACATGACATCTCTCCGAACATTCCATGGAGCAAACTCTCGATCCAGATCTTCAACGCCATGATTATGCGCCTCTTTGGTCTGGCACGGTTGGCATTTAACGAGCTAGGTATCAACACACTCAGCTTGGGCATTCGGCGTATACCAGACTTTGAGTCATTTCAGGAAGCAGTCCAAGTTTGATGGCTCGTTTTGGTCGCAGCAACTCTTCTCCCAACATCACTAACAGAAGACTACTACAGCTCCACCTCCACTCCCAACCAAGACCCCTGCGTACATTCCCATCACCGCTAAATACAGCACAACCTATGGTCTGAGCCCCAGCGACGGTGGAGGAGCTGATCTTTGTGAATAAGGACACCGCGCAGATTCTGACGCCAGAGGATGTCCACAAGGTCGTTACGCTCACGACGGATTGGCTCAAGCTCGATCAAAAGCTTGGTAGTCTACATGGAGCATCTTCGATCAAGAAAGCAAGGGTCTGCAACCTGAAGCCAGAGGAATATATCATGGAGGTATGGACGGCGGGATGAGAGACTGGATCATGTATATGGAACGACATCGCGATATAACATATGGGAGGCTTTAGACATTGGGGGGATTGCAACTTCCAGGACTGCTTCTAGCACAGTCTCATACATATCCCCATGGGATAAAATTTTGTCTGCCTTGTGATCCTCATTTAATAAGTGCCGCCATTCCTACTAGCCATGACCAATCCATGCATGACGCGAGCGACTATACAAAAAATAATCCTTTCGTGCTCGCTTTCGCTCTTTAAGCTCCAAATCTCCTTTCTTTCTGTTCATATAACCGTCGTTGCTGCATAAGATGTTTCTAAAGCGCCTTAAGTCGTATCTGGACCAAAATTCCCGCATGGCTTACCCCTTTTTACGCGAGCACGTGAGAGCTCGCTTCGTTCACTTAACTTGCCCCTGCAGAATTCAGCAAAGTGAACTGGTTAGGTATTGGTATCTGGGACTAATCAAGGATGTCAAACAGCATCTAAAAAAGGATGTTGTGCGCCTCGGAATAAGGTATGGCATCTTATGGAAGCGATCGCCTAGTTTTACCAATATTAAGTGATGGTGAGTAGAAGAAACTTAAATTGTCGGGGACATGCTTACATACTTTCATGGTGGAAAATCCTGGCTTGAGAGCGAACATTTAGAGATGTTTTGTAGAGAGTAGTAGCCTCTCTTTGGCCTTGGCTCTTAGATCCAATAAAGGAACTGGCGATGAATAAAGCACTTGCCAAAAAAGATCACAAGTAACGACAAAAAGCAAACTTGTTGGCAGCAGAGATATGCATTGGAACTACGTCCATGCAATCCAATAGCTACCAATCATCTCCTGCCCCTCATTGTCAACTTCCCACCCACTATCATCGTCCCATGCTCTTTCTCAACCCATGTTGAAGTGACTTTCCGTCCGCTTTCGTCGCATCTTCACCCTTTACCCCAAAGCACAAACCAATCCGCAAGCTACTACTTCCCATCCGCTTTCATCGCGCCATCGCCTTTATTCCAAACGCACTCACAAGAGCGCAAGTTGTCCGGAACCCACTCAACTTCTTCCCACTCAATCATCCATGTATCAAAAGGAACCACATTAGACGAATCCTCCGCGCGCTCGCTAAAGCCCAGCACTCTTCCCCGCATATCATACAACTTGTGAGGAAAACCATCAGACACAAGGATCATCTCGTCCAAGTTCTCAAAGCCCTCGTCTGAATTGTTGCCCATGACATACGCCAGTCTTGTATTGACAGCGAAATGCTTGAGGTTGGCCTTGACGATTTTTGCTTGGTCAGCACCGAAGATCTCGTTAAGACAATCCACTAGAGCGTGGGCTCTGAAGAATTGAGTGCCGAGTTGCTTGGCTCTGAGGAATAGGGTGTCGATCTCGAGGTTCATGCATAGGGATTGAGGAATTCGGGTATCGTGCTTTGGAGTGTGGAATTCGAAAGTGGTTTGGTTGTAGTAGGGCATTAATTCTGCTCTTGACTCGCTGCATACGCAAAGTAGAGTAGCCACAGTGCTTGTGGAGGCGGTCCAGTTTTCGATTGGCAGGCCATTTTCCTTCTTGTATCTAGGTAACAGTGGAGGTTAGTATTTGTTATTCAAGATTACCTTAAGAGTCTTTGTGAAGAGTACGTGAGATAAAACAGTCTGTCTTTGAGAGTAGAAAATAAATAACTTAGGGGCTGCTTTAACTTACCTGATCCATTCTTTCCTGAACTCGACGATACGGGGGAATAGCCAAAAGGCTTTGCGCCAAATCTTGAGGCGTAGCTCAGTGGGAAGGTGGGGGAAGGATGGGAAGTCAGCCACGCTCTCAACAGAATTGCAAGCAATTTGCGAAGGTGTAGCAATCGCCGTATGGTTAATCGAGGAAGCCATTGCTTTGTGACACCTCCAGTTTTTGCCTTCCAGGAGCAGCGTTACTGAGCAATTGTGCTCGAGAAGTGTGGTAGACTAGTAGCTGTGAAACTTAGAAGTTGAATAATCTTGACCGACGCCGATCTTGATCTTTAACGAGGCGGCCTAGATTGGAGAAGTCAACGAGTAAGGCTAGCAACGACGCTAAGATAGAAGTAGAAGTGAGGGCATCCTTCTTGAGTGGCTGCAAAAGGTGAAGGAAACTCCTTCGACTTCTTGGAACTGGATACCACTCAAACTAAGCCCGGCGTCTAAGGATTGTTACCATAACTAGTACCGTTCGAGGGCTACTATAATGGCAATTTCAAGTCTCGTAAAGACCTAATTTACAATCGTTCTTCAAGATCGAGAGGGCAGCAAATAATATCGAGATTGGCAAGGCACTTGTTAGAGGAACGTTACATAGTCATAATAAGAAGCAGATTTCTGGGGAGAGGAGATCGTTGTTAACCTAACGTAGCCAGATATTTGACAGTGCTTCTTTGTCATCCTAGACCCTCCTCTGTACAGGGAATCTAAATCTGATAAACAGCTTCAGCTCCCTCCGAGGTTGTACTCCATTCTTGGACACCCGTTGAACACAGCTTAATTTCGTAGGTATCCACGAAAAACTCCTCCAAGGTTGAAGTATGGCCAGCTCACAATTCTGAAGTCCTACACACTGCCTGAAACCCAACACCTGTTCGCCACCCTCAACACCGAACACAATTATCATCTCTTCCAAAGAGTCAAAGCGTCGATTGGCCACATTTTCCCTAAGCAATATTGCCATGTTTTGATGAAGTGCAAGATTTCTGAGTTCGTTTTGGACAACCTTTGCATGACCGGAACCAAAGATTTTCCCCAAACACTCGGAGAACCCTTTCTTGAGATGCATCTGGGTAATGGACACGTTTAGGAACAACGTATCGACTTTGAGGTTAAGGCGTATATCGCTGGGATCTCGCTCGTCGTATCGGATTTTGGACTCGAAAGGATGTTTATAGGATTTCAAGAGCTCTTCTCTTGCTTCTTTGCATACGGCAAGTAGCGTTGGTCGGGAGCTAGCAGACACTCTCCAAGACGAGATAGCGTTGGCGTCGATACCTTCGCGAGCCTGCGGGTTATACAGTTGACGAAATTCGACGATGCGGGGGAACAGTGGAAGAGTGTTGCCCCAGATCTTAAGGCGAAGCTCGATGGGCAAGAGGGGGAAGTACGTGAAACTGGGCTCGGTCTCGGTCGAACTGGTTGCGGTCGAATCTTTGGTGTTCGTGGAGGTACCCATGCTGTCATTGGTAGTAGACATGGTATTGTTCCTCCCCATGTGGAGTTGGCGTTGAGGAGCTGAAGTGTTTGTGATGTTTGGATATGGCGAAAATGAAGAAGATGTAAACTTGAGGTTTGGTTGCTAGGCCGCTAACCGAAGCGAGCATCTACTGCAACACCTAAATGAAGAAGCAAGCTCCTTCAACCTCTTGAAAGTATTCTAGATCAACTTAAACTCAACATATTGTGTGATTGTAGTATAAGTAGGGTGCGAAGTGAAGAGATTTCACTTAAGTCTCTTCATACGTCTCCCAGCACCTATTCTACCACTATGTGCAGCGTGCCCTCTCAACTAACCGGCCCTTAGTCGAAACTACTGCTTCTCTGATACCTGCCTTGGCCTGTCCAATCATGTACTCTCGATCGAGAACATGGCAGATAGAATTTAAGCATAAATATCAGTTCACGAACCCACCTACGAATATGAAGTCTGTGTTTTGGGGGAATTTTAAGCGGATTTTAGGCATTGCTACTTGCCTCTTAGCTACCGAACATTAAGCATTGTAATCACTTAAAAATTATCAAATAACTAAGCAAGATTTTTGTATCAGATCTAGTACTTGAATCAAAAGAAGGTAGGTATTCGTTCAACGGATAAACCTTTTCTTCTAAGCTCTACATTTTAAAGAGTTCAATCACGAGTAAAATGCCTCGAAGACACAGACTTACTGGTTATGTCCGTAGGCTGGGAAATAGCTGTGCTTCAGGAACAGTGGGTGGGTGAACGCGGTCCACAGTAACAGACCTTTGATCAAAACTTAAAAAAATTCGCCACTCTGGAAGCTTTCTCCTTTAGTCGTCTGCATATAAATCTAGAGGCTCTCGAAAGGGAGCATCCATTCCATCTGTAGCCCTGAATAGAGGGAGAATGGTATCCCTCACGTGATGTAAAGCACCAGCCACACCGTGGCACAGCACAAAATAAGCAAGTGTTGATTGGCAGAGATGCGAATTGAGAGCAATGGGTACGAATGCGTCAATTAGCATTAGATATTAAAGGAAAGTAGCACTTGCCGGTCATGGATCACGTCGAATCACAATCAATAGGCACGCTATGTTCCACAATATATTTGCCATTGCATTTAGGAATTCAAGTAATATGTGCGTGCGCCGGGTCGAACCACAAATGCCCTCCACTTGCCATAGCAAGGTTTGCAAGCACCAGCACCACAAACTCCAAGTTAATTCCGTGCATTGGCCACGACCACCACCACATATTCGCCGAATCGAATGCAATTGCTTCCAGAATGTCTCAATTCAAAGCAAGCAGAGCAATCAACAAATCATTTTCCTGATTCTTCCTACCAGGACTCCTAACTTACAAGCGCGGCTTCGAAGCTCCGGCGCAGAATACCATTGCAAGACTGTTATGCTCCGCTCCATCCATCTAAAGCACCAGAATAGACTTAAAGGATTTATGAACAATTCCAGCTCCGATGAGATGCAACGCGACGCAGTCTTGGTATGTAAATGCAACCTGAACGAGCCCCGATTTTTGACAAAAGAAATGGGGTACTGTTATGACAATTGGTTTGTGAAGACTATGTATAGGCGAGGTATTTTTCAAATAATTAGAGGATTCCCTCCCACATGCCTGGCTTGCCGAAACCAAGTGTCGGGTGATAGTTTTGGGGTAATCCCCGGGTAGCTTCTGTAGCGCAGCAGACTCTCTTTCGTCCGAGCGATGCAGTTGACGTAGAGCGAGGTATAGCAACTTGGGCATTTGGGCTGCTGTCCACGGCTCGTGAAGCACGAGAACGGACGAGATCATCAGACCAGTTGCTTTCGCTTGGACGGAAGCGGCCGCTCAACATCTCTCTAACATTCTCCTGAAGAGTGTTGTCAATCGAGTGTGTTCGGCTACGCTTCGCGCCAGCTCTGCTTGGAGATTCCACAGATCGTGGGTGATTGTGTAGTTCCTGCAGAGCACGTGCTGCTTCTTCATCCTTGGAGAAGTAGTCATCTGCTTCTCGTCTTGCCAGTGGGGTGTCCAATGACAAGTCGAGGAAATCTTTCCCAACAGGTCCGGTGTAGGACTCTGGTGATGAAGTTGGGCCGTTATCGCAGTATCCTTCGGGAACTGTAGCAATGATGGTCCTGTTCTGTCTCTCACTACATAGCTTCGCATACCGGCAGCGCGCTTGGACGTCTAGTTTGGACGAGATAGGCGCGCACGCGAGTGACGAGGCAGACGAGATTGAGGATGAACGAGACGATCGAGACGAGTTGTCCGATACCATTGATTCTGGCGACGACATCGACGAGACCGAGTTGGCCAGCGACGAGCGACGTTGGGAGACGTATGACTGAGGTGAAGATGACAAGTGTGGTTGCCACTTCTCGTTGTTTTGCGCAGCACAGATGCTGGAAGCTTGGGTCATGGCAAACCCCATGGAAGTTTTGCTGAGCATATAGGACGCGGCACTCACTGCAGGAGTGTTGAATCCGGTGCTCTGTGGGGTTAGTCTTGGTGTAGGTAACAGACCAAGAGCTGGCGCAGGCTTGCTGGGAGGGTACACAGTGGATGGCGATGGTTCCATGACACTGGGTGTATAGTATTTTGGTGTTGGGGTTGATTCATTTGAACCATATCCAAACGTGTTGCGGTCGGCAACCAAAGACACGAAAGATCGTGGGCAGGTCGCACTAATAGACTTGACATTCGCCTTGGCAGATGTCGCTGGCACGATGCCTTCAATGTTATCCAACTCGGGGTTGAGCCTAAGAATGATTGACTTCCAATCTGCCGATTGCTCAGCGAGTCCTCGCGAACACGCCGAGCCTGGAGATGGTGGTTGAGTTGGTGTGTATTTAAGAACGATGTCGGCCCAGCGTTGAAAAATGGGTTCAGTAATGTGCAGTTGCCAATTGACGGCTAAAAGGAATGCCATCTCGTTCTGGTTGATTTCCAAAGTGTTTAGTCCTGAAATCTTGCTCCACGCGCGGGCGGAATAATTGCGATCCTGGAGATACTTTGAAGCGAGAATAAGAGCTGCAAGGAACATGCGACGGCCGCATTGCAGAGCACGGATAGAGTGTGCATCGTCAGGCTGTTCCATAGTAAAATCGTGTTTTGGCACGTGAGGCTTAATCAAGATCAAGTAGTACAAGGCTACTTGTAAAGTCGAGTAACTTGTCCTTGATCTTCGAAGAGTCTCTTGAATGAATGTACGTAAAGGAAGAACCCCTTTGTTTCCCATCTCGCTTCTGCAAGGGACGGATGAGAGGGGCCAAATTGCCTCGACAATTTGGGCGGAAGAATCTGGGGATGTTATTGAGCGGGGGCACTTATTGGAGGATTGCATTATGTCTTACCGACGAGGCTGTCGACAAAGCTGACCTTGCGATCGCATTGGCGGACTAACGAAGGTGGACACCCTGTCCGAGCTGTGACACTGGTTCTTCTAGGGTGCTGTCGTTGTTCCTGAGTAACTTCGACATTGATCTTGTGCTTCGGCCAGTATGTTGCGACTGAAATAGCTTGTTCGCAGGCATTGTTTGAAGTAATAAAGGAAGGTGCTGGCTGACTTGATGCCAAGCAGTATGGTTCTGAAATATCTGTGTCTGGGGCAGAAGAGTCGTCTGATGATTGGGAGGCGGCATCGGACCAGATTGATGCAGTCGAGGAGGAGGCGGAGGAAGCTACTGAAGAGCTGTATGGACCATTTCGATATGAAGTGATGTAAGGCGGCGAATCATCTTCGCGGCAATTCATCTTCGGGGTATTCGAGGGTTATGAAGTCGTGATGTGACAAACTCCAGTCGCCCGTCTGTACAAAGCCAAACCGATAAACCGTAATAAGACTGTGGGACCTTCTAACTAGATACAAGCTCGTACAACAGCGAATGCCGTTGCGGAGCGAGATGATCGAGGGAGGAGGAGACAAGCTAGAGTGAAGAGACCGACGAGGATCCTTCACGAACGATAAAACCGGTTGACGATGTAAGACTGGCGACTGGGGAAAATTCGGCGGGGACGAAGAGCATTGTGACCTTTTCGACGGTGGAAATGGTAACTGTTGAGATAAATGGTGGGCTAGTAGAGAGTACTAGCTACCATTGAAGATGGACTGCGAATCGAGGGAGAACGTATGTAGGATGGAGTATTATTCGAGATATGAGGAGAATGGCAGGAGGTCGAGTTTTATTATTAACAGGTGACTGAAGGATTGAGTGGAGTGGTTTGTGGTAGACAAAGGTGTTCTTTGGAGATGTGTCGTTGGACCGTAGAGTCAGAGGACCGAGTGACTGTACCTCCAAGTGGCAAGTACTAGCAGAGCTGCGACCGTGGGAAGGTGCTACGCACAACACCAAAACCAGGCTTCCTCCTGCTGGGTATCAAAGGGATAAAACGACAACAAAGGAGGCGCGTAAATAGAGAACTGTGGCGAGGCTTCGAATTTAGGTAGAGGAGGAGTGTGACTGGGTGGGTGGATGGGTCACTGGGGGCGGAGGTCGGTGGTCGCTGTGTCGCAGTATTCGGAATGGCGGGTGACGAGCAGAGCGGGTGCGGTTGTGGGTTTGATAGAAGTCGGGTTGCAGATGTATAAAGATGTTTGGCGGTTTGATCAGAGAGCAGGCGGCGGTCGTGGATGGGATTTCGAGTGAAAGAGCCCTCTATTGCATCTTTGGATCGTACATTGCTGCGTTGAGGTGGGAAGGTCGAGCTGCGGGCATGGCTCGGTTTTGTTGCACCTTGGGGGTGAGATTTGCCTGGCTGCTGCTGGCTGCTTGGGCTGGCGGGCGGGCTGGTGCACGGGAGAGGGTTGTCTAGCGAGCAGAGGAGTCACCACCATGGAGCATGGAGGCATGGAGGCATGGAGGCATGGATCGAACTACCCATCCACGATCATCCACCCACTCGCACCTCCGCCACCACGCCCATACTGAGCCATCGAGCCTAGGGAGGGAGAGGGAGGAGAGGGCCAACCAGCGTCTGCGTGAGGACCAGCACCTCCGACCGCCGACCAGCGAGATTTGCCATCATCGCCATCGCCTTCGCCTTCATGTTCGCACCACACCTGGCACACCCAGACACCCAGACACCCAGGCAGGGCCGTCGACGGGACCGAACCCAACACGACCGTCATCTCCCGCCCGCCTACCACGGCCACGCAAGAGCAACCTGGAAACGGTGATCTTCCAGCCCAGAAGCTGTGTGTTTACAGGTTTACCCAGCCTCGCGGCCATCCATGCCACCAGGCCATGTCCGCACAGTGACTCGACAAAGGCAGTTTGATATCCGGCTGCGATTCTACACATACACATACACACACGCATACGCAACTGACACCTCCCTGGGTCACCCAGGCGGACGCGCGATTCTCAGCCTGCACGTAAACAGAATGTACACATACGCACAGAGCGCGGCCCGTAGCATAGCCTTGCGCTTCATGCCATCGAATCTCCCCCTTTGCAACGCAGACGAGAGTGTGGAGAAGCGACACGAATCTCGAATTCCCCTATCTTGTGTCTATTTTTCTCTCACCTGGACACTGCGTATTTTCAGGTCTGCCGCTGTGCAGGAGTCATGCAGCATGGGCCGTCCGCTGTGCTGTGCTGTGCAACGGCACATCTGGATCGAGGAGGACTACCAGGACAGGACGAAAAGGAAAATAGTGTTCTCAGCCTCCCCGAATTGCGCACTTCTGGGGCCGTAATTCGTGTCCTCGAGCCTACCCGCACGCTGACCATGGTTCATGCTTAGGGCTTGGGCGCGCCCATCTTTGAAGATGCTTTTCTTATCGCCACGTTGCCGTTTCGTGATCATTTGGGCTAAGGTTGGGTTCAAGGCGATGTATCATGTACCCACAAGTTCGCCATCGGCCTGAAAGTTACTCAGAGTTACTCACCCACCTTACAGGTCAAAACCGCCAAGCTGGATAGTGCAACCCACATCGAGGCGATGAAGGCGACGAGGGGTCCAGCAACCGACATCCGTATCATCTACATCTCATGAAACTCGACACACCACCAAGCACGTCAGCCCCTCTAAGCCTGGCTGTTCAGGAGAGATCGAGTCAGCCTTTTCATTTTCCAGGAACGTCAGGAACGTCCATCTTTCCACAGTCATCATCCTTCAACATGAGACTTGAAATACTCGGGAGCATACATCGGCATGAGGATAAAGATTGGAGGCATCCAAGGCATTCGGATCCTTCTTCCCACGTAATCCGGTGCATTTCCCCATTCGACGCTCGATCGAGGGCGCAACAAGCAAAGAGGGATAATCAGTCTCTGGGTCCATTAACATCAAAATGTTACATCCTTGACGCACACAGCCATTCAGCATCGTGAAAGGCTTCCCCGCTCTCAGATGACGGGTGTCGATGATTGGCTTCACTGACAGCAACATCAGCATCATGCTGCAGCTTGCTTCATGCTCGCCGCCGGCGCTGGCATTAGTCCCATTCTGCGATAAATCCTTCCTGTCGCCAACCTATCTATCGATCAATCCTTTACTCAGCGACAGGATGGGTCTGCAGCATGCCACGCAGCCGTGTGTTCCTTCCCCCCCATCAAAATCTGCATCTGCATCACAAGCCAGCTTTCCAGCACCAAAGAAATCTCTAGAAAATCCCCAGATAACCATTCAAGGCTTAGAAAGTTCATGATCCTCTCCGAAATGAGAATCAAGGCTGGATCTCCTCGTCGAGACCAATCGAATGGCATAACGGGAAGCAAATAAACACGATGACTCAATCCGTAGCCTCGCCTCCCTCGCATCTCACTCACTCCAGGCTGCAAGCGTCAGACAAAGTAATACAGAACACTCTAGCTCCCGGAAAGGAGATGCCGCGAAATTCAAAATATGGTCTCGTATCACCATGTGTCTGGAACAAAGGAAAAGACCTGGATTCATCACGAGCTCGTACAGGAAATCTCGTACTCAGAGCCAAGCTGAAAACCTAAGTCACGAGCTGAGCATCTAAACAGATCTTCCAAGGTTTCGTCAGGTGACTGTACAGCAAACATATTCTGTAAACCCCTCGTCGCCGAGACGAGGGCAGCGGCAGCAAGGTGGGAGTGCCCAATGCAACCCTAGCAACGGCGTTGGAGGAAAACATCATCGTGAGTCTTGCTTGCACCCCTCTCGAGCAAAACCTCTCACCACTCACACGACCCCCATGAAGAGATTTTCCTCGAGACTACCGTGATCCCCAATCAAAAGCAAAATTTCGCTCCATTCCCCAATCCCGGCCGCCTCGCGATATCGCAATTCTAGTCTCCGTAACCGCGCGCTTTCGCTCTGAAACCATCTCACAAGTCACCCCTTCTCTGCCGCTGGAGATCTCATGTGTGCGCTGACTCACAAAAGTCATCATTGTTCATGTCCGCTGACATCCCGACCCTTCTTCGTGTCATCCTTTATCCATTAGTCCTCGGCCTGTTTCGGAGCTCAAGACTTTCATCAATTCAGGCGCCGCTGAAATTATTTGCCGAACCAGAACCACACTTGTCTTCGATTCGCCCCCAAACTAATCAGGCCCCCAAAAACCTTTTTGATCCAGAAGGCTGATCTCGGACGATGATCACGGGAGAAGGGAGGCAACAACCAGGACAAGGCAGTATTCTCGCCCCGTCCGGACCAAAGAGGTAATCTTCCAGAACATCGCTATGCAGCTTCGAATCGTCATTCCAGACCATCGATTCTTAAAGCGATACTTTGTAGCGCTTACAATCCTCCTCCTCTCAAAGACTCACGGTTCTCCCCTTCTGATAGGGCCGTAAGGAAGAAATTTTTCATCCGAGGAAGATGAGAAAAGTAATACCATCATGCTTATTGGCCACTTGACTCACACTCTGCCCAGGTTCATCGGCTTCTGAAGGTTCGTGACGAAGAAGGCTAGGCCGATCTATCTATCTAATGGGGGTCGAGAACAGACCAGCCACAATGTGACTGTACATCTTCTCGCTCTTTCGGCAATAAAGGAACTCCATACGGTGACCAACAGAGAGACCAGATGTGCAAGATAGTTTTGAGATGGTGGTGGCGAGCCCGAGGGGGATCTCCGGATACGAATTGGAGCAAGAATTTGTACGTTGCACAAAATCTTGAGTTTGAGTGAGCAAGGGCGCATAATTCTCTACCGAGATGAGATGTTAATGGAATAGGGGGTTTGCAGTGCGATGTCATGCGCCGCGAACAGACTTTTCTTTCTTTACCGTTATGAAATCTAGAAACAGAATAAATATCAACACGTAAAATAGGATACCGATATCCGTCTCACCATCGAACCTCCAGACCCAAAATCCAAATCCAAATCCAAATCCGAATTATGTCTGACCCTTACTAATTCTGCATCTTAACACTCAGCTCCATCCTTCAGACCGCCCTCCCTCCATCACATCCATCCCCATCCTCATGCCCCTCAGCCAAACAACCCCCCTTTGCGATCAATCATGTCAAGAATCTCACACCGTCGCGTTCACATACACACATAGATACCTATCTTTGTCATTGTGCCTTCCTGGATCATAATCATGTAAATTACGTGAATTCCGGCTTTCCCTTCATTCACACTGTCTCGCATGACCGACCGACCACAACATACCCCAACACTGAGCCGTAAATGGTTGCCTCGCCTCATCGCACCGCATCGCTAAAAACTCCCATGTGGCCCAGCCCAGCCCCAGCTGCGAGTCAACGACGAAGGAGACGGAACAGGCAGCAGCCAGCATCGCTCCTCCCGCACCAGACATCGAGCATCAAAGATGTCATGCATGTCCCAAAGAAGGTAATAGTAAAACGCCACATACACACTTTCACAGACACACACTTGCTCCAAATATTCCGGGCAAGGAAGACAAACTTTTGATGGTGACGGTGCCGGGATAGTCAGGCTGAAGCTGTGCGCGCCCACCACACCAACCACATCCATATTCCATATCCCATGCCTTCCTGGTCTTGATCTTAGTCGGTCTTGGTTCTTGTGTGATGATGACGGCAAATCGCACGTCGGATCTGATCGTGACCGGCAGCCTTGCATGACAGTTCGCCTTGGCTGGCCCGCGAGCTGCCTACCCATATTTGAAAGTTTGCTTTGTCGGGCGAGGGTCGGTCTCCAACCCGATGATGAATGAGACAGGCTGTAGGCATCAGGCTGACTGAGTCGAACCCAGCCCAACCTTCTCCGACACTTCAGGTCGGGTCATGTTTGTTTCTTTCTTTCTGCGTGATGTTGCTTTGGTGTTGTGTTCTGATTTTGTTGGTGTGGATAAGACGGACCTGTTTTCCGTGTTACACGTGGTATGTAGGCAGACAGAACGAGACGAGGCGAGGCGAGGCAGAAAAAGGGGCGTGCCTGTTTCAAGTGCCTTTCTGGAAAGAAAAGATCGAGATTGAGATATCGACTGGGATCAATGAGTCAATACTAGTGTGGCTCGTAATCTCGTGGCTCGGTGTTATTGTGGCTCCTTGATTATGATGACGATAAGGAGGTGAGGTGAGGTGAAGTGTCACCTGCTGTCATGTGGGCAATCTCGAGAGCATCAAGTGACTGCGATGCCGGGAGTTGTTCCATTGCCTAGGTGGTGATGATACTGTTGTTCTTTTTGCCAACTTCCTTGTTTGGAGAAGGCTGCAGGTGTGGCAAGATGCCTGAAGAAAGAGGCAATCGCCACAAGTTGGTTTTGAGGAGAGAAACATAGCAACATGCTGCTCAAAGGAACAAAGCAAAGCATAAAGCACTTGCTCGTTGGGGATCTGAAGCTCTTCTGACCTCTCGGAATACTGACAATGCCAGGCTTGGAACGTAGGGCTGTATATAAAGAGAAAGGAAGGCATTTATCCATGTCCTTGTACACGAGTTGAGTCGTTCGTAATTTCTGCCTCTCTCCAACATTACATTATTTTCAAACTTCCTATGTGTGTTTATCCATCTCTGGCATGTCATGGCCCGTTTCCTTTCTCATTGTCCACCACCATATCCCTTTCGTCCAGTTGATCGCCATATCTACTACGGTCTCCACCATCATAGCCTGCTGAGTATTTAGCAACGATCGAAAACGTTCAGGACGAGAAGATTACTACCTCCACTGTAGCCACCACCTCCATGGCGACCACTATATCCACCTGATGGAAAGTCAGCAGGTATTGAGCAGTTGAGCTTCGTATTACATGCCGCCACCTTAGTCATATCCAAATACACCAACACCAACAACTCCGCCGCAAGAGCCACGCTCGCTGGCCTTGTCAGCACGGACAGTACGGCCTCTCACCTTCCTGATGACCCATCAAGCGGGATTTCGCGGCCTAATTTGACTCAACACGGATAATTTCACCAGGTCGCCTTCATCAATGGCGTAATCTGACTCCTCTCAGCGAGGTCGTTGGAGACCGCAGCCACTGCCATGGTGTAGGCGTTGCTTGTGGAAGACCGAGGTTTATTCATCGCTGCGTGTTCAACATGGCGACGGGAACCGCGAGAAAAGCTCGCAGGCCGATTTGACCCTGCTTGATGAAGATCAGCATCTGAAGGGCGGGAGTAGTCGTCGATACTACTTGCTAGCTCTCGGTCAGAGACCGGATCCTTTTGGTAATCATCCCATTCTTCCTCCTCTCTCCTTTCTTTCCGCATGGCTACGCTGAAGAGCGCCGCCTATGCATCTGGGATGAGTAGGATATCTTGCAATAGGTACTCCATATCCACCACCATCCTCCTTGTTGTCATCCTCCATGACTGGCACGACACCCGGCGTTGAGCGCCACGAGGGCCAAGCCTGGAGCAAAGTCAGTCGTCGTTATTTGTCGATAGTACCACTGTCTGCGTCATTACGCGGTGTACGATTTCCAGAAAATCGAGTCACATACAAGCTAAGGGGCCTTTCACCCCACAAGCGAGCTCCATTCGGCATTTTCTGATCGCTTCGTCGCTACCGTTCTTATACACCTTGAACAGCATTGTCTGCACTCACACGCAAATTCACCAAGTTATAGCATGGATTCTGACTTAGATATGTTCCTCCATCTACTGCAACTGAGAGTGTCATAGCCAATGCCAAAACTCATCCATTTCCTGGAGTTTAGCCTGAAGACCGAGCTGGAGGCTGGCATTTCATGGCAATGGCCTCCTACTCTCTACTCGGTCGTATGATATCTGGCTAGTCCTGCCGCTCTTTGAAGAGGTGAGCATGGTAAGGACATTTGCCATTCTCCAGCGTGGTTCTGAACTGATAGAAACGATATCGTCCCCTTGTCCGTACCCGTTCTAAGTTAGTAGTTTATCGTACGCCAACGCAAGAAAGAAGACAACGCTCCTTGAAGCGAGTGAGAACAGATGTTAGTTCAATTAAACACTTCATATGACTGCTTTCCTAACCCTTCTTAGGTCTGTGTGTACGATGAAGGTCACATGTTGAAGAATGTCGAGTCTCAATGATATCACTACCTCATCAGAATTCCCGAAACATTCCAGCATCCATACTGCCAGACGAGCCCTGTCTTTAGAACACAATCAAGCACATTAGCAGAGGAAGCCTTATGCGATGGTATGACTACATGGCGGAGTAGGAGTAGGAGGTTGGATACTAGTATGTTAGGATAATGCAAATAGAGTTTTATTTGGGGAACGCGTTACGATTCACACTGTAGTGGTTGTCTAATTATTCGAATGCAAGGTCCGGCTATCCAATCATACGACATGTAACGAAAGTGCAAAAACTTTACTTTCCCTTTAATTTGACTAATTATAACTATTCAAGATACAACGCTTATTACATACGACGTGCAACGAAAGTGCAAAAGCATAACTATTCAAAACCCATTAATACATCGCTTATTATGTCCGACATGCAACGAAAGCAATTATAACTACGCAAGCACTATTAAATACATCGCTTATTATATACGACGTGCAACGAAAGTGCAAAGCTTTATTTTCCCTTCGACTCTAGTACACATCACTTATTATACGATATGCAACGAAAGTGCAAAGCTTTACTTTTCCTTTAACTTTAGTACACATCTGCGACGACTCACCTCTCCCTGATTCACAGTCTCTTCTAACGTATAAAAACAATCCTCCATGCATAATAGACATCTCTAAGATATCACCACTACCGGAATGCGTCCCACGCCAACAAGACAAGATGGCTCTGTGAACAACCCTGCGTTGCGCCTCCGCAACGCTAAGGGCGGTCTTAAGGCTTATAACGGTCCTCATCGCATAAAAAGGAAACGTCCTAGGTCTCTAGTTTAGGTCTATAGGATTTTATATTATTAGTGCGTCTAAAGAGAGAAGAAGTCTCTAAGAGAAAGGGCTATCTGAGTATACTGGTGGGAGCTGGCGGTCGTGAGGCACGTGACTACTGTAACAAGGCCTCGAAACAAAGATACAGAAGGAGCCTTCACGTTCTTTGCAAAGCTCCCCCCGGAGATACGCTTCATGACCTGGCGATACGCCATTTGTCTTTTCCCTCGCGCCATCGTCGTCAGGCCTTACGGCTACTTCTATAGCCGTTTTCATGTAGGACCATATCGCGTTCGATAGGGAAGTACCGCCTAGTCAAGCTCCATTCCCACTCTGCTGTGTGCGAATCGAGAAGCTCGGTAAGAGCTCCTAGAATGCTTCTTCAACCCTTTCGCCTCTGAGTTTTCCAAAGATCGCGTCCCTCTTATGGAAAATCTCCTCATCAACTTCCATACTGACTACCTTTTCCTTACTAGGTGCACCAGCAATGTACACCAAAGCTACAGAGAGTGTGGTATTATCAGATCCCTACACTTATTACCGCCAGAAACGCTTAATGAGATTAGAGCATATGACAAAAGAGTAGTAGGGTTGGACATTAGCATTTTTTGGTCACGCTGGTGACCGATGGAATGTGGATGCTGTTAGGGAAGGCACGCCACGCTACGCGATAGCGCCTTTGTATATAGCCTCAGTTTCTGGCTTCCTCAATCCACAGACTTGACATACGCATTGATCAGACCCTGACAGATGCACTCATGGTAAAGAGGTTGCCTGGCTCAAGAATTTCAGAAAACATGAAGAATTAATAGATAGATAGCTCTAGTAGATCTCCTTAGCATTGGATGGGTTTCATACTATGGAAATATGTTGGTGGATACAAAAAGGGCGAAAACCGTTGCTCTTGGTGGTTCAAGGTATTCGAAGATGATAAGGGCAGTTCGACAAGATGGATTGCAAACCCAATGGATTGATATCGAGGCCAAGGTGCAAGCGAGTCTTAGGAGATGACTTCCGGCATTGGAGTATTGGCAATATTCCTTCCTCAACCTCGTGCATCTAGACCCTCGATAAGGATACTGCCTTCGGCAAGCACGGCGTATAGTTTTTCCTTGATGTCTATTTAAGGGCTAGGAATAGAGATCGAAAAACAAAGACAAACCACAAGACTGATTCCATCACGAAGTTTCCAGCCACAACCCGCCCTTCATAAAGTCTATCTACCTTCGTAAAACACGCGTCACCTGGTCGACCGTTACAACATGCCCGGTGCGTTCAACCTGTTTGGCCAGCTTCCTGCTGAATTACAGTATGAAATATGGGCTCACGCTGCAAGCGACCGCCCACAAGAAATGCGAGTCCGTATTCTGGACTCCTGGCACTCCTTGGCTCGTGCTCTTCCTACAAACACCATTATCATACCCGCCAGCCTACCGCCTCTCCTCCACATTGACCCGCAATCCAGGGAATTCTTGCTGGAATGCTTCTACATCTCACCATTCGCCCGCGGCCAGTTATACACATACGCTGTCGAGTGAGGTGCTTCTCTCTGTCCTAAGCCACAGTTGAATTTCGGCGACTCTGTCGAGCGCAGGCACGTTCACCAGCAATAGGAAGTCTCCAAGAGGCTTAAATCAAGGCGTGATATGCAACAAGCTTCGATCCTAACCTCTCTCTTTTTTACTCGCAACGAATAATATAATTATCATAAAGGGTCAGTCGATGGCGAAGCCGCAAGTTAGGACCTAGAATTAGGGTCGCGCTAGAAGTCAAAACTAAGAGTGGATCAAGAATGTCTTTCTTGCACTTAATTATTGTAGGGTATACTAAATTCTCTACCCGCGTTGGACATTTTGCTGACCATGTTTGTAGGAGCTATTTGCTTCCATGATCCTGGGGTAGAATGGTGGAGGATTTTTGATCGAATTGGGGAACAATGTTGTATTTTGAGTAGTCAAATACAAAACTAACATCCCTCGAAGTTCTTTATAACAAGTGCCTATTTGTTAATCGTGAGAATATTTGTGTCTGAAGTGAGAAATGCGTAGTCTTCTTAGCGAGCTCGCTTAAATGAAAGGGAGCCGAGATTCACTTTTGGTGGTAATTCTCGAGGCTGCTAAATAAGCTGTATTGAGCTCCTGCTCTGAATGTTCCTCTTTAGCAGCAAGTATTCTAATAATTTAACCCTATCCAATACTCGAAATAAGATTTCAGACTTTGAGGAAGTAGATCTGATGAAGTGTTTCATAATCACGTGATTATTGTCCAATCGACACCTCCTGGACAGATTCACAATGTCTGGTGCCCCGTTGGTGATTCAGAAATCGAAAGCTTCTCATACAGGACCCGGAATTTCTAAGATTCTCCTATCAATCCATGCATTTATCTACCAAGGTCCTCTAGCTACGCCCACGCCTCCATCAGTGGATCCGTTCCAGTCGCACAACATAGTACTTATTGTGACGAATATCGGTCACCAAGGCATACAAAGGGTTAGGATTGCCAGATTAGGACTAGCGCCTTCCATGCTTTGTCCTGCAGGCTCAAAGGAAG
>QYAJ01000261.1:0-33287 GCA_003988865.1 Phialocephala sp. D728 | reverse complement strand
TAGTCCTAATCTGGCAATCCTAACCCTTTGTATGCCTTGGTGACCGATATTCGTTATAGTACCCCCCCCCTTGAAATCCTAGGTCACCTGACCTAAATTGCGGCTTAAAAAAGTTGCGGCCTGAAATATGAGGCTAATTTTCGGGTTTAAACCTGAAAATTGGCCTGAAAATTAAGGCATTAAAAACAATAAAAATAACGCAATAAAAATAATGCTTTTCTAATCAAAATTCCTCCCAACTATAATTAAAGCCTATTCTAATAATTTCTTGGGCTTCTTTATCTTCCGTCTCTATTCTCGTTCGTCCTTAGAGCTAGGAAGTCGGGGGTAGGCTAAGTGGAATCCTTGTAATAAGTCCTTTGCGTTCTCGAAGGCTTTCGCGCCGTACCACGTATTGTTCGGGGGCCAGCCCTTCCATTCAACTTAATATTGCAATTTGCTGTAATAGAGGCGGGCGTTCAATATCTTGGTAATTTCGTACTCCTTCTCGCCGTCGATAATTTCCGGTTCTACAAAGTCGGGGATTTGTCTAAGTAAAGGATTATTAGAATCGAGGCGTAGTAAGCTCGAATAAAACACGTTATAAATCCTAGCGTTTAGCATATCGATTTCATAAGAGATATAACCAATCTTCCGTAGAATAGAGTAAGGCCCGATTTGCTTGTTGTCCAGCTTTCGGCAGTCCCGTTTCATACGAATATTCTTAATAGATACTTATACTTTATCTTCGATTTAATAGTTCGAAGCCGGCTTTCGGCGCTAATTTGCAAATCTTTCTATTCTAATCTAAGCCAAAAAAGTTTTCTTTTGTAGCAAGATCTAAAGCTTCCTTATCTTTTAAGCGAAAGCGACAGCCGTTTCTCGATTATACTTCTCCTTGGTTATACGAGGAGCTTTAGTTTTTAATTTAAGGTAAAAGTCTATTCGTGGGTGGTAGCCTTTATTGGCGAAGAATGGGCTTACTTGAGTAGTATCCGAAACGTGACCGTTGATAGCGAATTCGATTATAAAAAGCTAGGGAACCTAATCGTTCTATTAGTAATTAACGTACGTTCTAAAGTAACGTTCTATTTCGCTATTAGCTATTTTAGTTTATTTATTCGACTATAGATGGAAAGCAGTAAAAAGTCGTGCTGTGATCTTAAATATTCGGCATAAGTATTTCTATATTTCCATTATAAATTATACTTTTTGATCGGAGATAGCAAAGTCGAATAGTCTATAATATTTCTATACGTACTTTATAAGTAAATAGGCTGTCTCTTCGGCAGAGGTTCCGTTCTTTTTTAAAAGATAGGGAATAAAGTAGCGTTCTTTAAATAATCGGCACATAACTACAAGAATAGTATTATAGCCTTCACAAAGCGATAGTCCCATAACGAAGTTTATTAAAATATCTTGCCAAAACTATAGAGGTATTGGCAGAGGATTAAGGAGTCTATTATATATATTCCTTGGGGCTTTATTACGTCGGCAGTCGTGACAGTTTTGTATGAATTGAATAATTGTTTTGTCCATACGAGGCCAGTAGTAATAGCGTTTTAAGTGGGTCAAGGTTTTGGCAACTCCGGGGTGCTCGACTAAGGGTTGGCCATGAACTTTTTTAATTAAGTTAACTCGAAGGTCGTTTAGTACCCAAGCTTTGCCTTTGAATCGAAGGAGTCCATGATCGTCGATACTGCAATGTAGTAGAGAGACGTCGAGGCTAACTCGTTCCTTCTCTTCCAATTTCTTTAAAGTATTAAAATAAAATTTATTTATTTTTTACGTTTAACGGATTTTTTTTATCGCGTCCAGCTTAATATCAAGCAATTGGTGCGTTAATATGGCTTTTAAGAGAGTCTCTAAAGCGAGGTCCTCTTGTACGGCAGAGGAAAGTTTGTGCGATGAAAGTAAGATTTAATTTATATGTTTTTGGCGTTTATTCATATTGTTTTGAGGGAAATCGCCTGTCCTCCTTATTAGAGCATCGGCTTTGCCGTTTAGCTTGCCAGGATAGTATTAAATCTCAAAGTGGAATTGCGATAGGAATTTAGTTTATTTAGCTTATCGACGAATAAATTTTTTAGTAATAGTAAAATATTTCAAATTCTTGTAATTAATAAAGATTTAAATAGGGAGTTTAATTCCTTCTAATTTAGAGCGCTATTTTTTTAAGAAATATACGATAGTTAGAAATTCTTTATTGTAGATTTCATAATTGCATTCGACGGGGACTATTTTTTTAAAGAAGTAGGCTACCGGGTGAAGTAGGCTATCGGAGTTAGCGAATTGAGAGAGTACTTTAAAGGATATGTAATTAAAAGCGTTAGTTTCTAAGTAATAAACTTTGTTTTTATCGAAGTGCAATAGTACTAGCTTAGTGCTAACGATATTCTTTATAAGTTGGAAAGTAGTTTGGCATTTATCACTTTATACGAATAGCATATCCTTCTTTTATAGAGTAGTTAAAGGGGCTAGAATTCGCGAGTAGTCGGTGATAAATCTACGATAGAAGTTATAGAATCCTATGAATAAAGCTATCTCGATAGTAGTACTCGGGGTAGGCCAGTCTTTAATAATTTGTACTTTGGCAAAGTCCATCTTAACTCCAATGGTACTAACTATAAGTCCTAGGAACTTAGTACGAGTAATGTGAAACTCATACTTCTTGATATCGGCTTGTAGGCCAGCGTCAATCAAAAGCTATAGAACGTGTTGCACGTGTTCCACATAGTTTTACTCGTTCTTACTATAAATAAAAATATCATCTAAATAAATAATAGCGAACTAGCCTAGGCAATCCCAAAGAGTCTCGTTAATATACTTCTAAAAAGTAGCTAGTCCATTGCAGAGTCCAAATAGCAATACTTTTGATTTAAATTATCCATAGCGGGTAATGAAAATAGTTAAGTCTTCGCTTTCCTCGTCCATACGCACATGGTTGAAAGCGTGCCGTACGTCTAATCGAATAAAGATTTTGATACTATTCAACTAAGCCAAAGTTTCGTCCATAAAAGGCAAAAGGTATTTATCCTTTTTAGTAATTACGTTAAAGCGACGGTAATCTATGCAAAATCGTAGTCCTCTACCGGGCTTCTTAATAAATAAAACTAGTAATAACCAAAAAACTTTATTAGCTGTAATAAATCCCTTAAACAAATTCTTATTAATATAGTTTTTAACTAATTCGAGTTCCTTTTAAAATATGCGGTAGCTCTTAGCATAAATAAGAACTTGTCCATCGGTAAATTTAATATAGTGATCCCATTCACGATATAGGGGCAGAGTATTGGCTTTCTTTTTAAAAAAAGCTTCAATAAAATAATAGTATTTTATAGAAATTATTAATTTGGGATTAATCTCCTTTTCCTTTTTCTTTTCGGCTTTTTCGTAGATTTCCTTCATAGAAATAGCAAAGGCGTAGTATAGGCCTTTTTTATAAATATTGCAGTTCTTATTAATTAAAGAGATTATGGAAGCGGCTCCAATTATATAAATAATAATCCGTTCGGGAGGCTTGCTTGTACTAGCAGGTCTACGTAAGATCTTGGTTACTTTGGGTATGGGTTTATTCTCCAAGGTAGTTGCAGAGGCAGAAGTTGTTAAAATTAAAGCAAGTGTGGTTCCTGAAGTAGCTGGCAGCGCTATTTCGAGGTTATATCGAGCTTTAATATAAATATAGTATCTATGTTTAAATTTAATAAATTTGTTAGTGAGATCAATTTTTACACTATAGTAATGCATCTATTACTTGCTAATAATAGCCTAGTGAGTGAGATTTGTGATGTAGAAATAAACGTTATCGGTAATATAATTCTGGATTCGTATACGAGGGTATATAGCATAGGTTATACGTGCCTTCCCGTTTTCGCTATAGCCTTCGATTTCCTTGGGCTTGGCTAGCTTAACGAAATCGATATTTAATATTTCGCACACTCTTTGGGCAATCTCGAAATTAATATAGTTTCCTTCGTAAGCGCCTATATCCATTAAAGCTTATATAGTAATTTTATTATCTTTAATTATTATATAATTTAAAAGGAGGGGTAAATCTTCGTATAGGGCATTGAAAATCAAGCTAATATATATAAAAAACAATCTCCTAATAGCGACTTCTTCAAAAGTTATTCGTTTTTCGAATCGATTTTATAATTAAAATAGCGATTTAATTATCGATCGTAATTAAAGTCGTAGTTATTATCGACGTCGATATTAGCCTTGGATAAATGTTCCACGTTATTTACCTTTAAGGGCTTATCCTTTCTTTGGGGGCAATCGAGTGATTTATAACCGGGCTTTCCATAGCTATAGCACTTTACTTCTATTTTAATAGTGGGCTTAAAGTAGGGCTTTGGCATCGCGATTCCGGCAGGAGCAAAGGTAGTAAACCTAGCAGGCGTGGGAGCTGAAAACTAAAGAAGTCGAGGAGTTGTAAAGGAAGGGGGAGTTCGAGATCGTCGAATTACGAATCTCTCTTTTCGTTCACGTCTTTATTTTTATCTTTCCTTTTATTAATTAACGATCTAAATATTGTCGTAGTAAATAGCATACTTCTTAGCTAATTCGTCTATAATTTGGCAATCGATCACTATAACTAAAGCAACTTATAATTCAATACTAAGCTTCCTACGAAACTCGTGCAATTTAATATTTTTAATTATAGGAAGTTTCACTATAATACATTCCCATTCGGCGTAAAAGCTTTGGAAATCGCTTCTATAATATAATTTATTAAACTCATTCCACAAATTCTTAATTCTATTCGAATTATTATAATACTTGTCTATATCTATAAAAATCTCTTCTACACTAATGTAGGCAATGGGAGAGTCGACTTAAAATTTAGCCCGTAATTGCTTGGCGGCCAAATTAATTACTTTGCTTTTAATATATACTATTTTAGTTTTTTCAATAGGAAAGTAATTAGTATTAATATCGAGCTTAATTATTATAATAGTCTTCCAATCATCGTATTTGACTTTATCCAATCTAGTGAAAGATTTAAAATATAATAAGCGTTCGGATTTTGGGGGTTTGGATTCGTAAAGGACAAAATCGAAATGTAGGGCAGGTCGATTCTCGTAATATCGAATTATTACGTCTTTATCTTGCAGGGCGACGTTGGCGAACTTAAGAAACTTCCGGGCTTCGTCGAATAACTTCTCCAACTATTAATAATCGTTAAAAGTTTTGCATACGAAGTCTAAGGCCTCTTACTATAATTATTTATCTCCATTTGCTAGTGTAGTCTAAATTACAGCCTTTTATATATTCCTGGCAGTGAAGTGCATATTTTCGTCGTCGATATTATGGAAATCTAAATACTAGGAGCGTTTGGTATTTTAAAGGGAAATCTAACCGATTGGGAGATTTGCACTATTATTTCTCGCTATTTTGTCGATGTGTTTATAATATAGAAAAAGGGTCTATTATTAAACGATATAAGTAAATCTTTAGCGTATAAAGGCTGGCAACTCGTGAATCGAAATTACACAAAAAACAAAATCACGTAAAGGATCCTGGATTTATATACTTAAATAAGTAATATAAGGGAGTTCTATGTAAGGGGAATAGATTCTCGCGAAGGAAAAAATATAAAGGGCATTACCGTTCCACGTAGGGGAATTAATATCAAATGCTACAAGCTCTCGTAGAGGAGTTTGTACTATTACGAACGTTCTTCCAAAATTATAGTACTTCGAGTTTTAGCGTATACACGGAGTAATAGATTTATTAAAGTCTTTTATAAAAGACTAAATAAATATTAATCTTAATTATTATATAAGGAACGAGTAGAGCAAATTATATAATTATATTCAAAAATAACTAAAATAACTTTTAAAAAAGGGTATGGGGAGAGCTTGTCTAATATATAAGCGCAAAAGCTTCAAAAGGAGCTAATATCGCTTCCTTTGAGCCTGCAGGACAAAGCATGGAAGGCGCTAGTCCTAATCTAGTAATCCTAATCCTTTGTATGCCTTGGTGACCGATATTCGTTACATTAATAATAAAATTTAAATATTTAATTAATTTAATTTTAAATTTATATTTCTCGATATCGTATTATAAATTAATCGCCCGAAGCTTTTTCAAAACTTTTTTAATATATTTTCGATATTTTTTCCAAAATTTCGAAAAAATAATATTATTATTAATATAAATCGAGTAGAAATTATTTAAAATATTTTTTAATATTTAATTAATATAATATTAAAAAATATTTAAAGCGTTCGCTAAGCTAAAAAACGTAATAAACTACTCGTACAAATCGAATTTATTTCGAAATACTATTTTTCATTTATCGTTTTTTATAATTTATATTTAATAAAAAGCTATTATTACATCTAGCTTTATAAATTATTTAGCCTCGATAAAATTTCGAAAGGTTTTTTAAATTAATAATAATAAATAACGATTTTTATAAATTAATTTATTTAAAATTTTATAATCGATATAAAATTTAAAATTTTTTTTTAACTTTCGTACGAATAATATCGAAGTCGCTACAAAGCTATTATTAAATTATATAAACTTTTTATTAAATAATTTAATAAACATTTTCTATAAAATAAAAAATTTATTTTTAAATATTCTATAATAGTCTAAATCGAATACATTCAATTGCGAACTATTATATAAATACAAGAAGAACTTTATGAAGAGAAGAGAAGAAGAAGGAAGGTCCAAGCAGGCTATAATAAAATATTTATAGGCCGTTGCGAGTGCTAGCGGATAATTGGATAGGCAACGAGGCTCGTACGTAGCCGAATGCTATCCAAGGGTCTAACCCATTACATTACCCCCCTTTAAAAGCCTGGGACGGGTTATTAAAGAGTTTTACGGCCCGTGACGGATCCTTACGAGCCTCGTAAACGTCCAAGGCCTTCGTATCCTCTAGTGTAAACGCTAGTTCCTAAGTTGGCCGAACGTAACTATCCTATTTTACTAAGTACTTTAGCTTCCATCCACGGCTTTAGCGTTTCCGACGTTCTCGCAATATAATCTCTATACCGTATTTATTTTCGTTCGCAATAATTTATGGCGGGGGCTGTAAATCGTCCGTAATTTAGTACGGCAAAGAGTCGGTAGCCGCAAGCTATAGTAAATTAGAGTGGAAAACGTTTTTAATTTTAGGGAATATATTTAAACAATAGTTATAAAATTTAATAACTTTTATAATTATAAATTTTATATACTTGGCATTTAGCTTTTTTAATGGACGGTTTGTATTAATGTTTTTTAAATTTAGCCAAACTTTATTCTCTATTTTGTAATTAGGGCTTTATTGCCGGGAACGATTCGCTAAGTCTTTTTAGCGTTATTAGGTAGTGGCTATAGCAAATTATATTTAATCCGTTGCTTTTCGTAGTTTACGAATAATAACGTCTGCTCGTTAAATAGAATTACGCCTCGCTTCGGTTCGTAGGTCGTTCGTAACTTTTAACGAATTTATATAGTAATTGTAAAATAAAAAGAATGGGCTAATTTTCGTTAATAAGAAGTCCCGGTTATTAATTGCAAGCTATGCAATTAGTAAGAGTAGAGATTAATCGTTCTAAATATAATTAACGAATGCTTAAAGAAACGGTTTTAGTATTTGGTTTATATACTTCGTAAAATCGTTCGTTTTCGGGTGAAAAACTATAGATAAACGCCGATTAATATATAAAAGCTAATAGACTCGAGCTTATAAAGCTTTTATAAATTGGGGGCCTTTATTAAAAACTATTACGAACGGTAATCCGTGGTTATTATAGAAAATACGAATAAAGATCCACGCTACGGCTTTCGCGATTATATTTTAGCAAAGCTCGAAAATCGCTTCTTTTTCTAAACGGTTCGTAATTATTAGAATATTGGTAGAACTTTTGCTTTTTAGTAGTTACGTAATAAAATCGATAAAGATCTCTTTTTATAATCGATTCGAGATTAGTAGTAGCTTTAGGAACCTTTGCTTACGATTCTTTCAAAATTTATTCCGTTTGTAAAAGTTGTAATTGCGGACGAATCTTCGGATTATTTGTGATATTTCGGGCTAAAAAAACTAGCGTATTAATATTACTATTATACTTTTACGTTTTAAATAGTTAGTAATTATCGAATCGTATATAACTTGTATAATTCTCATTTGTAACTCGTTTGAATTTGGGATCTAATATCGCTCGCGAAAAAGAAATAAATCGAAATTTAATAAAAAGTATTTCGAAATCGAAATATAAATGTTTAATGCAAATAAAAACGTTTTTTTTTCGTTATAAATAATTTACACTATTTACTAATAATTATAGTTCGTTTTTAAGCCCGTTTTCCATAAAATTTATAAATCGTTTGAAAAGGAATATAAAAAAGGGAATGGGTTTAACTTTTTTATAATTTCTTTAGCTTTTTGATTGCGAGTAATAATTGGGGAAGTTATAATACGATTATAATGGCCTCGTATTATATTGGGTTTAATTAATTATACTATTCGAAATTATAGTCGATCGTTCGTATTATTCGTAGGTATATTCTGCTCTTTTTTAAAGAGAGCGTTTGCTCGTAAATTATCCTTTCTCGATTAATAAATAATTGTAAAATTATAACGAGAAAAAATTAAAAACTATTGTATTTATCGCTTTATAAATTTATAGATCGTTATAAAGTATTTAAGGTTTTTGTAATTTGTAAAAACTCGAAATTTCTTTATATTTTATAGTTTAACGTTTTATTTTTATAAATAATTAATAATGGCTAGCATTTCTTTATTGTAAATCTCGTAGTTGCATTTTACAAATGAATTCTTTCGTGAGAAATATATATATAATTATAAAAGATCGTTAATATTAAATTGGAAAAAAGTTCCGCTTATATTTTATTCGAAAGCGTTCGTTTTTATTAACGTTTCCTTTTTTAAATCGAACTAAGTTAGTATTAAAATCGAAATAAATAATTTTTTAAATTATAAAAATATTAAATCGACTTTTTTAATTTAAAAAAACGAGATATCGTGTTTTATTAAATTCGTAAACGATATTATAATTTTTAAGAAATTTTTAATAAAACGTTAATAAAAGTTTGCAAAATTTAAGAAGCTTCGTATACTTTTTACGAACGTCGATATTAATTAATTTATAATTATAGAAACTTTAGCCGAATCCATTTGTAAACTATAGTTTACTTCGATAATAAATTTAAAATATTTCGTAAATGTAACTTCGAATTTGTATTTATCGATATTTAATTATAAGTCTATTTCACAAAGTTATTAAAATATTTTATAAACCTTTTTTTAATAATTAAACTAGTTTTTAAAAATATAAATAAAAATATCGTCGATATAAGCGAAGTAAAACTTATTTAAATAATTTTATAATATTTAATTAATATATTTTTAAAAAGTATTAAAGGTATTTGCGAGTTCGAATGGAGTAATTAGCTATTCGTAAAGTTCGTAACGAGTTCGAAAAGTCGTAAGCTATTCATTTTCTTTTATAATTCGTATTTTATAAAATGCGGCTTTAATATCGAGTTTTGTAAATTAATATATTTGTGAAATATTTCGTAACGTTTTATAGATTAAAGGCAGTGGGTAATAATCTTTACAAATTAATTTATTAAAGTTATAATAATTAATATAAAATCGTAAACTATTTTCTGCTTTTTTTACAAATAGTATTAGCGTTGCAGCGGGCGAGTTATTAATTTGAATAAAACTTTTATTTAATAAATTTGTAAAAGTTTTCCATAATATTAAAAGTTTGTTTCGGGATATATTATATAAAAGGCTTTAAAGGATCTCTAAATCCTTATTATTCACTTTTTCCAATTCGATATAATAGTTTTTTCCAAAGTCTCGTAGTAATGGTAGCTTTTCAATTTTTTTTAAATTAAATAAATTTGCAAAATTTAAGTTTTAATTCGTAAATTTAGCTTTTAAATTTGTAAAAGTTTTTTGGGAAAGAGATTTCTCGATATTTAATAATATAGCTAAAAACATTTCTACTATTCGTTATTTTTTGCCTTTACGAGCTAAGGCAGTAAAGGTTACTGCCGATACGGATTAGCAATTTAATTTTCGATCTCGAGTTATAAATTAGTTTTTAATAATAGTATTTGTAAAAAAAATTTTAATTTTATCGAGTTTGAGATATAAATATACGTTTTATTTCCGAAATTAAAGAAGTTTTAATAATATATTATAATTATTTAGTCGCGGGATTATGTAAAAAAATGCTTTTTTTTTTATATATTTATTAATATTAATTCGTATTAAGACTACTTTCGTAATCTCGCTTGTAAAGGGGCTATTAAAGCTTGTAAAGAAGCGAGGGGGAATTTCTATATATAGAAAATTATATTTACGAGCGAAATAAAAGTTAATTAATTTATAAAATAAGTATTTAATATTTAAAAAAATTATAATAAAGTATTTTTTATTAATTAAAGTAAATATAAAAATAAAGGGTCTATTTATTAAATTTTTTTAAAACTCGTTTTAAACTTTTAATACTTTCGTAAACTTCTATTTACGACTTCGAATAAAAGTTACTCGTTTTCCGAGATTTTTTCGTTTATAACAAATTTAATTATATCCTAAGCAAATTTTACGAGCGCGACTCGAGCTAACTTTCGCTTTTTGCGGTCCGTAGCACGGCCGTTGGCGGGTCTTTTTGGAGATGCTAAATCGTAACGGTCCTAAATATAATTATTCGATTTACAATAGAGGCAAAAGCGTTCGTCCTATTTGCGCTGGCGCTTTTCTTTCGAAACCCAAGCTGCTTTTTTTTGCGGGCCGGCTTTCGTAGTGGCCACTAGAGCGGTCTGCCACTCCATAGAATCTGCCGATAGGTTTACGAGTAATTATAAACGAGCTTACGAAATAGCGTTTTTCGCTCGTCGGTTATAAATACTTTATACTATTTTTAAGTCGTCGCTAACCTTTCGTAACTAGCCGCAATAGTTCGTATAGGACGCCTTCTCCTCCATCCCGACTATACTATTAAATAATTGCAAAGTAAATGCTGACTTCAAATAGGCCTTCTTAGCCCGATCATCCTACGACTAGACTTCTACTTTTAGTAGAAAGCCGTCAAAATTCGTAAAGAACTCCCCGAATGGACGAGATCTCTATTTAATCTCGTTAAACTTCTCTAATGCCTTCTCTCGACGTCGCGAGTCGCCAAAAGTAATTTCCATTTGCTAAAAGAAATGCCGGATTGTAAACGAGCTAAAGTAGTCGTAGGCCTTTACCCACGAGTAAATACGGGCCGCTACTACTCCTTTTAATCGATTAAATGCATATTATACTATTTCCCTTTCGTTACCGATCGCCGTTTTATTAATCCCTAACTTCGCTTTTAATATACTCGCGAATTATAAAAAAAGGGTTATATTTACTCTATCGAATCGTTTCGAGTCCGGGAGTCGAGGTTTTAAGCAGTAACTATTATTTATAGCCGAGGTATTCGTTTTAAAAGTTAATATTGTAAATAAGGTTAGGAATGTAGTCGATTGCGAGATATCTTTTAGCTAGCTAATGCGTTTTATTATTAATGCTATCGACGAGCTAAACTAAGTAGCTATTCGCCCTATTGTCTCTTGCTGCTGGTTGAGTAGAGTTTATAACCACTCTAAAGCCGCCTAGCCTATAAATTCCGCTATTATATTCCAAACTTCGTTATAAACTATACTTGTCCGACTTTCTATATTGCGAATCGAAACTCGTTTGTAATATATTATCGCGAGCTGTACTTGCTCGATTATCGCCTTTACAATTCTAACTTTGTATTGTAAAGCGTTTCGCGAATAGTTATATTTAAGTACTACTTTTGGAAAAAAGCGAAAAGGGAAAGATAAAGTTTTTATATAATAAGCTAAATCGAATACGCTTAATTGCGAACTACTATATAAATATAAAAAGAACTTTATGAAGAGAAAAGAAGAAGAAGGAAGGTCTAAGCAGGCCGTAATGGAGTGTTTACAGGCCGTTGCGGGTGCTAGCGGACGGTTGGACAGGCAACGAGGCTCATACGTAGCCGAGTGCCATCCAAGGGTCTAACCCGTCATATATCCCATATATTAAATCTTAAAATACTTTCGATATAATTTCGTTTTTCTTTCGCTTTAATTCGATTATATAATCGATTTTTTTATTTTTATATAAAAATAATTTATTTATATTATTCTAATTAAATATCGATAAATATTCGAGTAAATAAAAAAGTAGCTTTATATAAAAATCTAAATAAGTTTTTAAATATAGTATTTTATCGATATTTCGTATTATAATCGAAAATATTTATACTTTTCCCCTTTTTCGATTCTTTACTATATATTATATAGTAATTAATATAAATTAAATCGACTCGATATTTTTCAATTCTCGATTCGCTATAATCTTTATATATATAATTACTATAAATAGTTTATTATTTATTCTATTCTTTTTATTCTTTCGATCCCGATATTGCTTCGATTTATATTTAATTCGTAATCATTTTCTTTTTTTATTAATTTTAAAATTTTTTTTCCTAATTTAGAATATATTTAAAAATATATTATATTTTTTCAAAGAAATAATATAAATGTAAGGAACGAGCAAAGCAAGTTATATAATTATATTTAAGAATAATTAAGATAACTTTTAGAAAAGAGTATAGAGAAAGTTTATTTAATATACAAGCGTAAAAGCCTCAAAAGGAGCTAGTATCGCTTCCTTTGAGCTTGCAGGACAAAGCATGGAAGGCGCTAGTCCTAATTTGGCAATCCTAACCCTTTGTATACCTTAGTAATCGATATTCGTTACAATACTTCCCTTTTTTGAAATCCTAGGTTATCTAATTTAAATTGCGGCTTGAAAAAGTAGCGGCCTGAAAAAGTTGCGGCCTGAAATATGAGGCTAATTTTCGGGTTTAAACTCGAAAGTTGGCCTGAAAATTAAAGTATTAAAAATAATAAAAATAATATAGTAAAAATAACGCTTTTTTAATTAAAATCCTTTTCGATTATAATTAAAGCCTATTTTGGCGATTTCTTAGACTTCTTTGTCTTCCGTCTCCATTCTCGTTCGTTTTTAGGGCCAAGGAGTCGTGGATAAATTAAATGGAATTTTTGCAATAAATCCTTTGCATTTTCGAAAGCTTCCGCGCCGTATTATATATTATCCGAGGGCCAGCCTTTCTATTTAGCTTAATATTGCAATTTGCTGTAGTGGAGGCGAGCGTTTAATATTTTGGTAACTTCGTACTTTTTTTTGCCGTCGATAATTTCAAATTTTATAAAGTCGGGGATTTATTTAAGCAAAGGATTATTGGGATCGAGGCGTAGTAGACTCGAATAAAATATATTATAAATTTTAGTATTTAATATATCGATTTTATAAAAAGTGTAATTAATTTTCCGTAGAATAGAGTAAGGCTCGATTTGCTTATTATTTAGCTTTCGGTAGTTTCGTTTCGTACGAATATTTTTAGTAAATATTTATATTTTATTTTCGATTTAATAATTCGAGATCGACTTTCGATACTAATTTGCAAATTCTTTTATTTTAGTCTAAGCTAAGGAAGTCTCCTTTTATAGTAGAATCTAAAGCTTTTTTATTTTTTAAGTAAAAGCGATAATTATTTCTCGATTATATTTCTCTTTAATTATATAAAAAGCTTTGGTTTTCGATTTAAGATCGAAGTTTATTTGGAAATAATAATTTTTATTAATATAGAATGGATTTATTTAAGTAATATCCGAAACGTGATCGTTAATAGCGAATTCGGCTATAAAAAGCCATGGAACTTAATCGTTTTATTAATAATTAATATACGTTTTGAAATAGCGTTTTATTTCGCTATTAGTAATTTTAATTTATCCATTCGATTATAGATAGAAAATAGTAGAGAGTTATGCCGTGATTTTAAATATCCGGCATAAATATTTCTATACTTTCGCTATAAATTATATTTCTCGATTAAAGATAGCAAAATCGAATAATCTATAATATTTCTATACGTACTTTATAAGCAAATAAATTATTTTTTTAGTAAAGATTTCATTTTTTTTTAAAAAGCAAGGAATAAAATAGCGTTTTTTGGATAATCGGCACACGATTATAAAAATAGCGTTATAGCCTTTATAAAATAGTAATTCTATAACGAAATTTATTAAAATATTTTGGTAAAGCTATAGAAGTATTAGTAGAGAATTAAGAAATCTATTATATATATTCTTTGAAGCTTTACTACATCGGTAATCGTGATAGTTTTGTATAAATTAAGTAATTATCTTGTTTATACGAGGCTAGTAATAATAGCATTTCAAGTAAGTTAAGGTTTTGGCGACTTCGGGATGCCCGACTAAAAGTTGGCTATAAACTCTTTTAATTAGATTTACTCGAAGGTCGTTTAGTACCTAAGCTTTGCTTTTAAATCGAAGAAATTTATAATTATCGATATTGCAATATAATAAAGAAACGTCGAGGCTTACTCGTTCCTTTTTTTCTAATTTCTTCAAAGTATTAAAATAGAATTTATTTATTTCTTACGTTTAGCGAATCTCTTTTATCGCGTTTAGTTTAATATTAAGTAATTAGTACGTTAATATAGTTTTTAAAACGATTTTTAAAACGAAGTTTTTTCGTATAGTAAAGAAAAGTCGATGCGATGGAAGTAAGATTTAATTTATATATTTTTAGCGTTCGTTTATATCGTTTTAAAGGAAATCGTTTATTCTTTTTATTAAAGTATCGACTTTGCTATTTAGTTTGCCAAAACGATATTAAATCTTAAAATAGAATTACAATAGGAATTTAATCTATTTAGTTTATCGACGAGTAAGTTTTTTAATAATAGTAAAATACTTTAAGTTTTTGTAATTAATAAAGATTTAAATAAAAAATTTAATTTCTTTTAATTTAGAATATTACTCTTTCAAAAAACGTATAATAGCTAAAAGTTTTTTATTATAAATTTTGTAATTATATTCGGCGAGAACTATTTTTTTAAAAAAGTAAATTATCGAGTAAAGTAGGTCGTCGGAGTTAGCGAATTAAAAAAGTATTTTAAAGAATACGTAATTAAAAACGTTAATTTCCAAATAATAAACTTTGTTTTTATCGAAATGGAATAGTATTAATTTAGTGCTAACGATATTTTTTATTAATTAAAAAATAGTTTAGTATTTATTACTTTATATAAATAACGTATTCTTCTTTTATAAAATAGTTAAAGAAATTAGAATTCGCGAGTAGTCGATAATAAATTTACAGTAAAAGTTATAGAATTCCGTAAATAAAATTATTTCGATAACGATATTCGAAATAGATTAATTTTTAATAATTTGTACTTTGGCAAAATTTATTTCAATTTTAGTAGTATTAATTATAAATTCTAGAAACTTAGTACGAGTAATGTGAAACTCGCACTTTTTAATATCGATTTATAGACCAGCGTTAATTAAAAGCTATAAAATATATTGCACGTATTCTATATAGTTTTATTCGTTTTTACTATAAATAAGAATATTATTTAAATAAATAATAGCGAATTTGCTTAGGCAATTTCAAAGAATCTCGTTAATATACTTTTGGAAAATAGCTAATCTATTGCAAAGTTTAAATAGTAGTACTTTTAATTTGAATTATTTATAGCGAGTAATGAAAGTAATTAAATCTTCGCTTTTCTCGTCTATACGTATATAATTGAAAGCGTGCCGTACGTTTAATCGAGTAAAGATTTTAATGCTATTTAGTTAAGCCAAAGTTTCGTTTATAAAAAGTAAAAAATATTTGTCTTTCTTAGTAATTACATTAAAGCGACGGTAGTTTATGCAAAATCGTAGTCCTCCATCCGGCTTTTTAATAAATAAAACTAGTAATGACTAAAAAGCTTTGCTAGCTATAATAAATCCTTTAGACAAATTCTTATTAATATAATTCTTAATTAATTCGAGTTTCTTTTGGAATATGCAATAGTTTTTAGTATAAGTAAGGATTTGTTTATCGGTAAATTTAATATAGTGATTATATTTACGATATAGAGGCAGAGTATTGGCTTCTTTTTTAGAGAAAGCTTTAATAAAATAATAGTATTTTATAGAAATTATTAATTTGGGATTAATTTCTTTTTTCTTTTTCTTTTCGACTTCTTCGTAGATTTCCTTTATGGAAATAGCAAAGGCATAGTATAGGCCTTTTTTATAAATATTGCGGCTTTTATTAATTAGAGAAATTATAGAAGCGGCTCCAATTATATAAATAGTAATCCGTTCGGGAGGCTTGCTTATATTAGCAGGTCTATGCAAGATCTTGGTTACTTTAAGTATAGATTTGTTTTCTAAAGTAATTGCAGAAGCAGAAGCTATTAAGGTCAAAGTAAATATAGTTTTTGAAGTAGCTGGCGGCGCTGTTTCAAGGTTATATCGAGCTTCGATATAAGTATAATATCTATACTTAAATTTAATAAATTCGTTAGTGAGATTAATTTTTACATTATAGTAATGCATTTATTACTTGCTAATAATAGTTTAGTAAATAAAATTCGTGATATAGAAATAAACGTTATCGGCAGTATAATTCTAGATTCGTATATAAAGGTATATAATATAAATTATATATATTTTCCCGTCTTCGCTATAGCTTTCGATTTCCTTGGGCTTAGTTAGCTCGACGAAATCGATATTTAACATTTCGTACATTTTTTGTATAATCTCGAAATTAATATAATTTTTTTTACGAGCGTTTATATTTATTAAAATTTATATAGTAATTTTATTATTTTTAATTATTATATAATTTAAAAAAAAAATAGATTTTCGTACAAAGCGTCGGAAATTAAGCTAATATATATAGAGAATAGTTTTTTAATAGCGATTTTTTTAGAAGTTATTCGTTTTTCGAATTAGTTCTATAATTGGAATAGCGATTTAATTATCGATTATAGTTAAAGTCGTAATCGTCGTCGATATTAATATTAGCCTCGAATAAATATTCTATATTATTTACTTTCGAGAGCTTGTTTTTTCTTTAGGGGTAATTAAGTGATTTATAACCGGGCTTTTTATAATTGTAGTACTTTATTTCTATTTTAATAATTAGTTTAAAGTAAAGCTTTGGCGTCGCGATTCCGGTAGAAGTAAAGGTAGCAAACTTGGTAAACGCGGGAGTTGAAAACTAAAGAAGTCGAGGAGTCGTAAAAAAAAAAAAAGTTCGAGATCGTCGAATTACTAATTACTTTTTTCGTTTACGTCTCTATTTTTATTTTTCTTTTTACTAATTAACGATCTAAATATTATTATAGTAAATAGTATATTTTTTAGCTAATTCGTTTATAATTTAATAATCGATTATTATAATTAAAGTAGCTTATAGTTTAGTATTAAACTTCCTACGAAACTCGTGTAATTTAATATYTTTAATTATGGGAAATTCTATTATAATACGTTTTTATTCGGCGTAAAAACTTTGGAAATCGTTTTTATAATATAATTTATTAAATTTATTTTATAAATTCTTAATTTTATTCGAATCGTTATAATGCTTATTTATATTTGTGAAAATTTCTTTTATATTAATATAGGCAATAGGAGAGTCGATTTGGAATCTAGTCCGTAATTACTTAGTGGCCAAATTAATTACTTTGCTTTTAATATATACTATTTTAGTTTTTTTAATAGGGAAGTAATTAGCGTTAATATCGAGTTTAATTATTATAATAATTTTCCAATTATCGTATTTAGCTTTATCTAATTTAATGAAAGATTTAGAATATAGTAAGCATTCGAATTTTAAAGATTTGGATTCGTAGGAGACAAAATCGAAATGTAAAGTAGATCGATTCTCGTAATATCGAATTACTACGTTTTTATTTTGCAAAGCGATATTGGCGAACTCAAAAAGCTTTCGAGCTTCGTCGAATAACTTTTCCAATTATTAGTAATCGTTAAAAATCTTATATACGAAGTCTAGGGCCTCTTGCTCTAATTATTCATCTCTATCTACTAATGTAGCCTAAGTTACGGCCTTTTATATATTTCTAGCGGTAAAGTATATATTCTCGTCGTCGGTATTATGGAAATCGAATTGCCGAGGGCGTTTAATGTTTTAAAGGGAAGTTTAACCGATTACGCTATTCATATAAAAGAATAAAGAGGAGTTATTTCCAGTAGGGAAATTTGCGCTATTATTTCTCGCTATTTTGTTAATATATTTGTAATATAAAAAAGGATTTATTATTAAATAGTATAAATAAATCTTTAGCGCGTAGAGGCTGGCAACTCGTGAGTCGAAACTATATAAGGAATAAGATTATGTAAGGGATCCTAGGTTTATATATTTAAATAGATAATATAAAGAAGTTCTACGTAAAAGGAATAAATTCTCGCGAAGGGGAGAATACAGGGAACGTTACCGTTCTATATAAAGAGATTAGTATTAAACGCTATAAGCTTTCGTAAAGGAGTTTGTACTATTACAAACGTTTTTTTAAAACTATAATACTTCGAGTTTTAGCATATATACGAGATAATAAATTTATTAAAGTTTTTTGTAAAAGATTAAGTAAATGTTGGTCTTAGTTATTATATAAGGAACGAATAGAGCAAGTTATATAATTGTATTTAAGAATAATTAAAACAATTTTTAAAAAAAGGTATAGAGAGAGCCTGTTTAATATACAAGCGCAAAAGCTTTAAAAGGAGCTAGTATCGCTTCCTTTGAGCTTGCAAAACAAAGCATGGAAGGCGCTAGTCCTAATTTGGCAATCCTAACCCTTTGTATACTTTGGTGATCGATATTCGTTATAATAAAACTATACTTTTTTTTAATAATTTTTAAAATCGATATTGGCTACGATTATTTTTTAAATAAATTATTTAATTTTTTTATCGTTAAATACTTTTATTTAAAAAAACTTAATTTATATATATTTTAAATTTAATTTTATAATATAAGCGAAATCACAAAGTCCATAATATAAATATTTAATATTTATTATAATTTTAGCAAAAAAGCTATAATTAATTAAAGTAAACACGATTATAAATTCGTAATATATATTTTTTTTAAACTTTCCTTACTTTTTCCGCAAAGTCTTCGACTCCTCTCTATTTTATACGCGATTTTATATAAAGTTTACTCGTTTCCCGAACTCGATTTAAAATTAAAACTTAATTCTTTAATTCTTTTATTTTATTCGATAACTTTACGAACTCGTTTCGATATCTATTCGAAGGTAATAGTAATCGTTCTAAGCTTTTTTAATTAAAACGGTAACTTTTTCGCAAAATCTAAAAAGCATTTAGTAATAAAATAGCTAGCATCGCTACATCGAAGATATTCGTTCGCTATACGATACTATTTTAGCATTTTTTTTAATATTTATTTAGCTAAAGTTTTTAATTTATCGTTCGATAATTAATTCGAGCCTAATTCGTATATAACTCGAGATATAGATTCCTAATCCATTTCGCTACCTCGTTTTAGCTCATTATAAAGCTTAGTCCATATTTTATATTTATTATCGAATCGATTTAATTTTGCAAAATTATCGAATATTCTTTATAATTAATTAACGAAGTTTTCGTATTTAATAAGCTCCTTAACGATTATTAACTTTTCCTTAATTTTCCTAAAAATTATTAATTATAAATAACTTTTTTAAACTTTGTTCGAAAATTTCTATTTTTCTACTTTTAATAGCTTCTGCTCGAATTCCTATAGGAATTCTTAAAAAAATTAATTTCTTTACTTTTTAAAATTAATTTATTTCAAAACTTTTTAAATACTTTAAAAATTATTAAACGCTATATTTAATTAAATAAAAAAGTTCTTAATTTTAAAAAATTTCTGCCTCGCTTCGGCTAAGGCTAGCTATAGGAAAATCCGCTTAAATACTTTGCTTGCAAAATATTCGTAACCGTATTATACTTTCTCTATTTCTTTTCTAATAACTTTCGAATCGATCCTAAATTTAATTTAAAAATAATCTTTAAATATTAGGTACACTATATAATCCTATTCATCGAATTTATTCGAATAGAATAAAAAGTATTTAGATTTCCGATTCTTCATCGATTCGCTCTCGTGCCGTTCTACTTACTATAATACTTATATCGTAAATAGTTCGAATATAATAAACGTACGAAAAATAGTCTAAATATTATTTAAACTCTATAGCAGCTAAACGTTAATTTCCTATTACTAGCGATATCGTTCCTATACTTTTTCCCTATTTATAATCTATTTTTAAAACTTTAAATTATTTCCGTTTATAATATTTATTTATAGCTCCATTATTTTATTTATTTTTATACTCTTTTTTAACTCGTAAACGAATCGATATCGTTCCAATACTATTTCGGTATTTACTTTTATAAATTCTATTCTAATATTTAATTTTATAAATCCTATTCCAATATTTAATTCTATAAATCCTTGTAAGGAACGAGCAAAGCAAATTATATAATTATATTTAAGAATAATTAAAATAATCTTTAGAAAAGGGTATGGAGAGAGCTTGTCTAATATACAAGCGCAAGAATCTCAAAAGAAGCTAGTATCGCTTCCTTTAAGCCTGCAGAACAAAGCATGGAAGGCGCTAGTCTTAATTTGGCAATCCTAACCCTTTATATACCTTAGTGACCGATATTCGTTATAGTACTCCCCTCTTTGAAATCCTAGGTCACCTAATCTAAATTACGGCCTAAAAAAGTTACAATTTGAAAAAGTTACGATCTAAAATATAAAGCTAATTTTCGGGAAACCCGAAAATTAGCCTAATTTCTAAAGTATCAAAAATAATAAAAATAATATAATAAAAATAATGCTTTTCTACATTAAAATCCCTTTTAATTATAATTAAAACTTATTTTAATAATTTCTTAAATTTCTTTGTTTTCCGTTTCTATTCTCGTTCGTCCTTAAAGCTAAGGAGTTATGGATAAACTAAATGGAATCCTTGCAATAAATTCTTTATATTCTCGAAAACTTCCGCGCTATACTATATATTATTTAGAAACTATCCTTTCTATTTAATTTAATATTGCAATTTACTATAATAAAGGCGAGCGTTCAATATTTTAGTAACTTCGTATTTCTTTTTACTATTGATAATTTCCGATTTTACAAAATCGGGGATTTATCTAAATAAAGAATTATTAAAATCGAGGCGTAGTAAATTTAAATAAAATACGTTATAAATCTTAGTATTTAATATATCGATTTTATAAAAAATGTAGCTAATTTTCTATAAAATAGAGTAAAGCTCGATTTATTTATTATCCAACTTTCGATAATTCCGTTTCGTACAAATATTCTTAATAAATACCTATACTTTATCTCTAATTTAATAATTCAAGGCCGGCTTTCGGCATTAATTTGCAAATCCTTCTATTCTAATCTAAGCTAAGGAAATCTTTTTTTATAGCAAAATCCAAAGCTTCCTTATTTTTTAAATAAAAGCGATAATCGTTTCTCGATTATACTTCTCCTTAATTATACGAGAAGCTTTAATTTTTAATTTAAAATAGAAGTCTATTCGTAGATAATAGCCTTTATTAGCGAAAAACGGGCTTATTTAAATAATATTCGAAATGTAATCGTTAATAGCGAATTCGGCTATAGAGAGCCAAGGGATCTAATCGTTCTATTAGTAATTAATATACGTTTTAAAGTAGCGTTCTATTTCGCTATTAATTATTTTAATTTATTTATTCGATTACGGGTAGAAAGTAATAGAGAATCGTATCGTAATTTTAAATATTTGGTATAAATATTTCTATACTTCCGCTATAAATTATATTTCTCGATCGAAGATAGCAAAGTCGAATAGTTTATAATATTAGAGGGCGCCGTCACGTGCGCCGGGCGCACCGCCCTTTAGCGAGGCACTATTGGCGGGCCCAGTAGTTAAGTAATCGAGCTGCGGCTCACTTTTTACCTTTCTTTAAGTTTCAATAATTCGATATCTTTGCAATTGCTTTTTGGTCTCCACTTTTGGTAATACCTTTACAAGTCTAAAACTTCTTTTTGGAACCAATACGGTAATTAGCAAATTTTTTTTAAAGGTTTTCGACTAAAGGAAAACGTTGTGTCGACCTCTTCTCCAGCGAGTCCCGACTATGCATTAGCATACTCGCACTAATCTCGGGAGCTTCTTCGGTAAACGCTTTGCACGCTAATGGACTAAGGCTTCGAATTATTTATACTACGAGCATTAATCCTTCGTAAAGCGGCTATAGTAGAACTTAAGGTTAATGGAATAAAATAATTAAAAATCGAGATTTTTTAGGCTAAATAAATAGAAGCGAGAGGTTTAAATCTCGGCATATCGAATAATAATCGAGTCGATATCGCTAATAATACTATACTTATTACGCTTTTTCGTTTCGCGAATATACTATTATATTATAAAAAATAAAACGATAAAGCGAAAAAAAAAATCGAAATATTAAATAATTTCTAATAATTATTTTTTTATCGTTTTAAAGTTATAATAGTAAAAAAATATTTAAATCCCGGCTTTTAAATTTTTATCGAATTATAACGAATTATTAAACGTTAAAAATAAGAACTTCGAGTTATAAAGGAATAAAATAAAGATTTAGAACGACGTTTAGAAGCTATAAAAAAAGTTTAATTTAGCATATTTATAGTAAAGTTCGCGGCTATTATTTCCCAAATAATGATAAACGATTCGAGATAGCTTCTTTTTAGCTTGCAAGGACCTTTATTATTTATAATAGTATTCGTAATCGTAGGCGCAAGTATAATAACGCCTAACTCTACCTCGATTAGAAATCGTCCTTGGGTTAAAGTATTATCGATGTTTATACTATCGAAAAATAATGTTAAAATATAAATTATAAAAGTGGAAGATTACTTTATAGCGAAAAACGTTATAAATAATTAAATATAAATAATAATCGCAAAAAATTACATTACTTTATAAATAAAGAAGCGGATTATAATGTTCCGTTTAAGCAACGATTTAATAAAAGTAAGGAAATTTAATAATTAAATTTTATTTAAAAATTAGTTTTTTATCGAGTATAGTTCGAAAAAAAGCTTTATAAAAACGAATCTAAAAATAGCAAAATGCAAAATATTCGAAAATTAATTAATTTAAAACTTTATAAATTACTTCGAGTTATATTTGTAGAACGTATTTTAAAGCTTTAAAAATAAAGCGATTTAATTTAATTATTAATTGAAATTAACGAAATTAATTTTAGAAAGAATATATAATGCATTAAACGAATATTTATTATAAACGTATTTAGAATTTAAAAATGCAATTCGATTAGTAAAGAAATTTATTCGAATAATTAAAAAACTATTTAATATATTAAAAAAAAAAATTAAATTCGATATTTTAATATTAAATAAAAGAATTAGATTCGAAATTTTAGCTATTAATTCGAATATATTTTTTTAAAAACTTTAAAAGCTTTTCGATAACGTTTTAGAAAATAAGAATAAACGTTTATTATATCCAAATATTTTAATTAAATAAAAAAAAAATTTCGATAAAATAAAATATATTTTAAATGCAAGTAAATCGATTATTTTGCGAACGTTTGCTTATAAGGAAACGACTATTCTCCCCGTTAATAGAAATAACGAGGTCGTAAAGAAATATTTCTATAATATCTTTATTATAAATACGATATTTATTAATTTACGAAAATCTCGATTACTTTATATTTATTTAATATCGAAACTTATTAATAATATTACTAAATCCAAATATTATTTCCTAAATTATAATTAATAAGCTAACGAAGCTCGATTAATTAGCTAACTCGAGTTTAAATAATATAAATCTTAAAATGCTTAAAGCAAAATATCGTTTTTTAATTAAATTAAATATTAGAATAAAATTAAACGATATTTTTAATTTTATTCAAATTAACTTTATTTTCTATATAATAAACACGATAATAAAAAATAAAAAAAGTAACGAGTTCGAAGTAAAAGTAATAATAAACTACGAAGCGACTTCGAATTTCATTAGCCATTAATTACTTACATATATAGCAAGTATATTTAAAAATAAATATGCATTAGCGATAAAGAATGCATAAGGTCGAATATTAGCTCTAGTATTTACATTAGCTATATATATAATGGAAATTAATTATTTATAAATAGTAAATAAAATTAAAACGATATTCCACGGTTTAAATTTATTCGCTACAAATTTTATTTTAAATTAGCTTTAATTATAAGAATATAACCCAAAAATCGATTAGTAAATCGGATATTTAATTAAAAGCAATAAGAAATACGAAATAGAAATCGACGATATAGAAATATTTTATATTACTTTAGCGACGCTTAATTTATTAAAATCGAATAAAAACTAAATAAAAGAGTTAGCGAATAATATTATATATAACGCTATTTATTTCTAGATATTAAACGTTTTAAATTTTAACTTCGAAAAAGTCGAGGATATATTATAAAAAAAGATTACTTTGCTAAATAAATATAATAAATACGCGAAAATTTTTAATAAAGCGTTAGAAAAAAAACTATTATTATATCGATTAGGATTGGACTATAAGATTTTGTTAAAATTAAGAAATAAATTATTATTTAAATTAATTTATAATTTATTGAAAAAAGAACTTCGAGTATTAAAAAAATATTTAGATAAAATGCTATAGCTAGGTTTAATTAGGTAATTAAAGTTATTAGCGGCAGCGTTTATATTTTTTACGCTTAAGAAAAACGGTTTATTTCGTTTTTATATCGACTATTACGGTTTAAATAGCGTGATTATTTCGAATAAATATTTTATTTTATTTATTTTCGAAATTTTAAATCGTTTAGAAAAGGTTTAAATATTTACTAAGTTAAATTTGCGAAACGTATACTATTTAATTCAAATCGTTAAAAGTTACGAATAATTAATTACTTTTCGTATACGATTTAATTTTTTCGAATATTTAATAGTTCCATTTAATTTAAATAACGCTCCGGCAATTTTTCAAACTTATATCGATTAGTATTTAAAGGAATTCGTAAACGTATTTGTAATTATTTATTTTGACGATATTTTTATATATTCCAAAAACGTATAAGACTACGAGAGCTATATATACCAAGTTTTTAAATAGTTATAAAATTGGAATTTATATATTAAATTGGAAAAATGCGAGTTTAATATAAATAAAGTCGAGTTTTTAGAATTTATTATATTATTAATGGGAATAAAAATAAATTCGAAATGAGTAATAACGATCGCGGCTTAGCTATTACTAATTAGAACTTGGGAGATTCTTCGGTTTCTTGGATTTTGTAATTTTTATCGATGTTTTATCGATAAATATAATAAAGTAGCATTATTTATAACAGTATTGCTTAAAGGAAAATAATTATTTAAATAGATAAATATGGCCGCTCGGGCGTTTAAAGACTTAAAAGACTATTTTATTAAAGTATCGGTATTAATATATTTCTATCCCGAATTGAAAGTATGGCTGGAATGTAATACGTCTATCGAAGTACTAGTAGGAATATTATTGCAAAGATAAAACGATACATACTTATATCTAATAATATTTTATTTACGAAAATTTATCCCAGCTGAAATTAATTATTTAATTTTCGACTAAAAACTATTAACTATAATAGAGTTCGTGAAATACTAGCGATATTACCTCGAGGAAGCTCGATACACGATTACGGTTATTTCCGATTATAATAATTTGAAATATTTTATAATAATAAAAGTTTTAATTCGACGGTAAGCGAGGTAGGCAATTATTTTATTAATTATTAATTTCGAGATTATATATAGAGCGGGGAGCAAAAACTTTACAAATAGACTTTTACGTCGATTAGACTATGCCCGGGGATTCGCCGAGGTTTAAGCACTACTACTAAAGTTGGGAAAATTAGATTTAGACACTTTTGTCACATTAAATAGAGAAGAAGATATATTGCACTTTATTACAACTATTGCAAAAAGAGAATTAGCTACTGGCCTAGAATATATATTAATAAAATTGGGATATATATTTATAAATATGAATGTAAATGGAATAGAATTTGCAGCATTAAAATATAATTTAATTAAGGAGATACGTTAAGCTTAAGAGGGATATTTTAACTCTAAGGAATTAAGGTTTTTTTTATAAAACGGTATATAGGTATTTAATAGTATGTAATTATAGGTATTATTAAATGATTTATTACGCTGTAAATTAATAAACGAGTTTTATAATAGCCCAATAGTAGGGCATTTCGAAAGGGATAGAACTTTGCTAGCCTTTAAAAGATTGCTTTATTGGAAAGGAATGGATGCCGATGTGGACGATTATATAAGATCGTGTATTACTTACTAAAAAAATAAACTATAATAAAGTTAAGCTTAAAGGGAATTGGCACCCATTCCGATCCCCGAATGCTTTTGGGGTTTAATTACCCTCGATTTAATAATAAATTTGCCGTGTTTAAAGAAGTTAATAAACTTCGGCGACGTAAAGAATGGATTAATATCGATTTATAACGTAGAATTAGTAATTATTTATAAGTTAATAAAGGAAATCGAACTCGTATTAGTTCGAAAGAATATAATATTTAAATAATTCGCGAAAATGTTTTTAAAATAAGTATTTATTAAATATAGAATATTAAATAATATTACTATTAATTGCGTTAAATTATTTACGTTAGATTTTTAGGCGACGTTTACTAAAGTGATAAGTATTTTTCGTAAGATTTTTATATTATTTTATTTTTAAATGAATAAATTAATAGAAAAGTTAAATATAATCGTTAAATATTATTTACGTATATTTATAAATTTCGAGCAAAATAATTAGATCGATTAATTCGATTTGGCGGAGTTTTATTAAAATAACTCTTTTTTATTTACTACGGGTCTCTCTCTATTCGAGGCAAATGGAAAGATGGTAAAACTATATTAAATTCGAGCCTTGTAGTATTATATCTCTAAAATAGCATACGAGCTTATAAAAAAAGTATATAATACTCACCGGAGGCTCTAGGGAATCCTTACCTATGTATAAAACGTATAAGCAAAGCATTATAATATAAAGTATAAGCGAGTGGAATTTCGAATAGGAAATATAATAATGCTAAATACTAAGAATTTTGCTTTTAACTAATTATTTAAGAAACTCGATTCCAAGTATACCGGTTTATTTCGAGTAGAAAAAAGAATCGGATTTTAAATATATTAATTAAAATTATCGGGAATGTAAAAATATTATAATATATTTTATATAAATCTTTTTTCGCTTTTCCGAGGACGCTCTCGAGGCGTATTTGAGGACTAAATAGAAATAAAATTAGGCCCGGAATTAATAATGGACGATTTAGGTAACGAGGAGGAGGAATGGGAAGTGGAAAAGATTATAAACTCGAAAAAACGATTTCGTTAGCGTAAATTATATTATTTAGTAAAATGGAAAGGATGGTTAGCAAATTATAATAGTTAGTATAAAGCGGAGGATTTATCGTATGCTACTAAAATAGTGAGCTAGTTCTATTAGGAATATTTATTTAAATTAAAATTAAACGATAAAGATTAAAATATTAATATCGATGGAAAAATAAGCGGCGAAAATATAAATAATTTAACGTTAGAGCTAATTATCGTATAGCATTAGTAATAAAGGATATTTATTTAATTATATACATCGATGGAAATGTAAAATAAGGAAAAGTTTTTTTATTTATTAAAAAATATTTTTTTTTATATTAAATATTTAAGCAAATTTAAAAAGATAATTATTTTATATAGCGTTAATTATAATGTAAAAAGTTAAGAAAAGTTTCCGATATTAAAAATAGTTATTTTATATAATATTAATTAAAATATAAAAATTAAAAAAAAATTTTAATATTTAAAATAATAATTTTATATAACGTCGATTAAAATATTAAATAAAAAAAAGTTTTCCAAACTTCGATTTAAATATAATTATTATAAATAAATAAATTTAGCCGAAGGTGAAGTTAATATTTATATAATTAAATAATACTTTTCGCGATTTACTTTATTACTTAATATATATATAACTTTTTCGAGAAGAAAACTATTGCATTTACAATAACGAACTAAATATTATTAAATCCCGGAGTCGAGAACGAAGAATTAATAGGTTTTAAATTCGTGTACCGCAAAGGTATGCCCCGAAGCATCTTTGGACTCTTTTAGGTGCTAGGAGCATTTGACGATCTAGGCCTAAGCCCGATTTTGGATAACGAAGCAATGGTATAAAAAGAGGCAGGACTCAAAAAGCTTACTAGAAAGAATAAAGTTACTTTCGTCTTCGATATAGAGCAAGAAAAATATAAGCGTTTATTAGCATTTATTATTAACGAGAATTTAATTAAATTATATAATGGGAGATTTGATTTAGAATTCTTGAATAATTAAGTCGAGGCTATCGAAAACCTATAAAGGTTTTATTACAATCGAGTAAAGAGGGATTACGGCGGCATTGCGCATTTCCTTCGAAATTACTATAGCTAAAATAGCAGTTTTAGCCTAGCAACTACTAGCAAAGTCCCCGGAGACTTTTAAGCAAACGCGGAGACGAGTATGGGCAAAGCATTAGTAGCAAGCATTGGAAAGGGAAAAGAAGCAAAGGGCGCTATAATTTTAAATAAAGTTTAAAAAAGCTTTAAAGTATCGATTACTTTATCGCCGATTTAATAGAAAAAGATAATTAATACGATAATAATACTAATGCTATTATTATTTAAAAATATTAATTAAAAAAAGAAATCCGAGAGTATTAAAAATAATACTTTTATAAAAAACTTTTTACAAAATAAAATTTCTTTTAATTTTAAAGAAATAAAATTATTATAATTAGCGGGAACGAATAAAAAGGGAAAATTCTCGAAGTAACGTTTAATAAAAGTAAGTAAAGCATTATATAAAATTTTTCGTTTTATAAAAAAATTATAAATAACGATAACGAGAAAGAAAATCGTTTAAAAATCGGCGGAGGTAAAAGTCTAGAGGTTTCTAGGAATTTTCGGGGAGGTAGCCTTTAATATTTAAGCAAATTTAGAATAAAAGGAAAGTAATGGGAAAGGCGGAGAATCTATAATTCTCGATAAAGAATAGTTATAATCGACGATCTCTACCGAAGCCGTGGCGGTAAAAAAGGACCCGGCGTTCGCCGCCCGGCATAAAGCCCAAGTATTCGTAGGTCAATTTAATTAAGCATAGGGCAGATTCGTTTTAAAAGGTAGGGGAGAGATAATTATATAAGACGTGAAAGTATTAAATATAGGAGTTAATCGGCTAATTACTTTGGCCGAAAGATGGACGGGATTGGACTAGAAGGGATTTTTGGAGGCGGTCTTTGCGAACGATTGGACGATGGCCGCGACTACGAGCGTTATACTAGAGAAGGCTTTTCGACTAGCCTTAGACTTTACTATTATATATAGGTACTTCACTCGCGATTCGTATAGTAAGAATTAACGCATTATTATAAAGAAGACGAGTCGCTTCCCGAAAGCTTTAAAGTTTATAATGCTGCCGAGCCGCAAAATAGAGAAATTAATATTTCTAAAGATCGTATCGGTAACTTTAAAAGCGAAAACGGAATTCGTTTATAAAAAATAGATATAGGCTTATAAAAACGATATCGAATTAAACGAGGGCAAGATTTATAAAGATTATTTATTTGCAATATTATTAAATTACGACGATAAAAATTTAAAAAGTTATAATTTTACTAATTTGGAAAAATTAATTTAAATAGCACGCCATCGTTTGCATATTTAGTACTTTATATAAAAACTCCAATTCTTCGAAAAAAAAGTTATATATTATATTATCGTCGACGAGGCTAAATTTACTTTTTTATAATTATTACGAGTAGCTTATTAAATATTCGGTTTTGCGTTAGAAGCCGATCTTCGGGTTATTGGAGAATTAGTAATATTATTAAATATATTAATATTAAATAGAGTTAGTAAAACGAGGCGTCCCATATCGATAAAGATATCGATTACAATAAATATTCGACGATAGAAAGGAAATAAATTACGAAGTTTTATAGATTTGAATAACGGGGTATACAACGAGTCGGAGTTAAAAAGTAGTGACGATAGTTTGAAGAATGGACGTAAGGATTGGCGCCTATAAAGGCTTATTATATTTAGCATTTACTAAAGCATTTCCAAGGAAGAGGGGGAGGCAGTTATTAAAGGGCGCCGTTACGTGCGCCGGGCGCACCGCCCTTTAGCGAGGCACTACTGGCGGGCCCAATAGTTAAGTAACCGAGCTGCGGCTCACTTTTTACCTTTCTCTAAGTTTCAGCAATTCGATATCTTTGCAATTGCTCCTTGGTCTCCACTTTTGGTAACACCCTTACAATAATATTTCTATATATATTTTATAAATAAATAGGCTATCTCCTCGGCAAAGATTCTATTCTTTTTTAAAAAATAGGGAATAAAATAGCGTTTTTTAGATAATCGGCACACGATTACAAAAATAGCGTTATAGCCTTTATAAAGCAATAGTCCCGTAACGAAATCCATTGAAATATTTTACTAAAGTTATAAAGGTATTAGTAAAGGATTAAGGAGTCCATTATATATATCCCTTAGAGCTTTACTACATCGGCAATCGTGATAGTTTTATATAAATTAAATAATTATTTTGTTTATGCGAGGCTAGTAGTAATAGCGTTTCAAGTAGGTCAAAGTTTTGGCAATTTCAAAGTACTCGATTAAAGGTTGGCTATAAACTTTTTTAATTAAATTAACTCGAAAATCGTTTAGTACCCAAGCTTTGCTTTTAAATCGAAGAAGTCTATAATCGTTAATACTATAATATAATAGAAAAACGTCGAGGCTAACTCGTTCCTTTTTTTCTAATTTCTTTAAAATATTAAAATAGAATTTATTTATTCTTTGCATTTAACGAATTTTTTTTATTACATCCAATTTAATATTAAGCAATTAGTACATTAATATAGTTTTTAAAAAAGTTTTCAAAGCAAAGTTCTCTCGTACGGCAAAGGAGAATTTATATAATAGAAGTAAAACTTGATTTATATATTTTTAGTATTTATTTATATTATTTTAAAGGAAATCGTTTATTTTCTTTATTAAAGCATCGGCTTTGCCGTTTAATTTACTAGAACGATATTAAATCTCAAAATGGAATTACGATAAAAATTTAATTTATCTAATTTATCGACGAGTAAATTTTTTAATAATAGTAAAATACTTTAAATTCTTGTAATCGATAAAGATTTAAATAAAAAGTCTAATTCCTTCTAATTCAAAGCGTTACTTTTCCAAAAAACGTACGATAATTAAAAATTCTTTATCGTAAATTTCATAATTACATTCGGCAAAGACTATTTTCTTAAAGAAGTAAGCTACTAAATGAAGTAGGCCGTCGAAGTTAGCGAATTAAAAAAGTACTCCAAAAAATATATAATTAAAAACGTTAATTTCTAAATAACAAGCTTTATCCCTATCGAAGTGCAATAGTACTAGCTTAATACTAACGATATTCTTTATAAATTAGAAAGTAATTTGGCATTTATTACTCTATATAAATAGCGTATCCTTCTTCTATAAAATAATTAAAAAGGCTAGGATTCGCAAGTAATCGATAATAAATTTATAATAAAAATTACAAAATCCCGTAAATAAAGCTATTTTAATAACGATATTCGAAATAGACTAATTTTTAATAATTTGTACTTTAGCAAAGTCTATTTCAACTTTAATAGTATTAATTATAAATCCTAGAAACTTAGTATAAATAACGTAAAACTCGTATTTCTTAATATCGATCTATAGACCAACGTTAATTAAAAATTATAAAACGTGTTAAACGTATTCTATATAGTTTTATTCGTTCTTACTATAAATAAAGATATTATTTAAATAAGTAATAGCGAATTAATTTAAGTAATCCCAAAAAATCTCGTTAATATATTTTTGAAAAATAGCTAATCCATTACAAAATCCAAATAATAATACTTTTAACTTAAATTATTTATAGCGAATAATGAAAATAGTTAAATCTTCGCTTTCCTCGTCCATATACACACGATTAAAAGTATATCGTACGTTTAATCGAATAAAGATTTTAATACTATTTAATTAAACTAAAGTCTCGTTTATAAAAAGCAAAAAATATTTATCCTTTTTAGTAATTACATTAAAGCGACGATAATCTATGCAAAATCGTAGTCCTCTACCCGACTTCTTAATAAATAAAATTAGTAAAAACTAAAAAACTTTACTAATCGTAATAAATCCTTTAGACAAATTCTTATTAATATAGTTTTTAATTAATTCGAATTTCTTTTAAAATATGCAATAATTTTTAATATAAATAAAAATTTATCCATCGATAAATTTAATATAGTAATTATATTTATAATATAAAAATAAAATATTAATTTCCTTTTTAAAAAAAGCTTTAATAAAATAATAATATTTTACAAAAACTACTAATTTAAAATTAATTTTTTTTTCTTTTTTTTTTTCGATTTTTTCATAAATCTTTTTTATAGAAATAGCAAAAATATAATATAAGCTTTCTTTATAAATATTACGACTTTTATTAATCAAAAAAATTATGGGAGCGACTTTAATTATATAAATAATAGTCCTTCCGGGAGGCTTACTTATATTGGCAAATCTACGCAAAATCTTAGTTACTTTAGGTATAGGTTTATCCTCTAAGGTAGTTGTAGGGATAGAAGTTATTGAAGTCAAGGCAAATGTAATTCCCGAAGTAATTAGCGGCGCTATTTCGAGCTTATATCGAGCTTCGATATAAATATAGTATTTATATTTAAATTTAATAAATTCGTTAATAAAATCAATTTTTACACTATAGTAATATATCCATTACTTGCTAATAATAGCTTGGTAAATAAGATTTGTAATGTAAAAATAAACGTTATCGATAATATAATTCTAAATCTATATATAGAGGTATATAGTATAGATTATACGCGCTTTCCCGTCTTCGCTATAATTTTCGATTTCCTTAGACTTAGCTAGCTCGATAAAATCGATACTTAACATTTCGCATACTTTTTAAACGATTTCGAAATTAATATAATTTCCTTCGCGAGCGTTTATATTTATTAAAATTTATATAATAATTTTATTATTTTTAATTATTATATAATTTAAAAGAAGGAGTAAATCTTCGTACGGGGCGTTGGAGATTAAGCTAATATACGTAAAAAATAATTTTTTAATAACGATTTTTTTAAAAATTATTCGTTTTTCGAATCGATTTCGTAATTAAAATAGCGATTTAATTATCGATCGTAATTAAAATCGTAATTATCGTCGA